>CAUYQG010234353.1:0-76540 GCA_963574415.1 Tarsius wallacei | reverse complement strand
GGTAGTTTGATAAAGATAGAAGTTAGAATATTAATAATAAAATAGTAAGATATGATAAAATAATAAGATAAGAGATATATAATAGTATTAGTGATAGTTAAGAAAATATAGGGATATAAGGATAGAAATAAGGTTAGTAGAAATAGATATATAGTAGTAAGTAAATTAAATAAGACTTAGAGTTAAGGTTTAGTTTTATAAGGTAAGGATATTATAGGCCTATAATCATGAATAGTTATAAGAAAGTTAGGAAGAAAATCAGGATGTTCACAAATGTTTGACTTAAGAAAAACACCATCTGTGGTTGAAATTGTTAAAGGTCAACTTTGTTGTGAGTGCAAAAAGGATGTACGTGGGCGTTTGGTTAGCAACATAGGATACATTTGTGGGTGCAGAAAACTATATAAGCATGTGAAAATTCAATAAAAATTGGCAGAGTCTTGAGCTCTCCCCAGGAAGAGGATTCCTGTCGTTTTCGTCTTTTCTTTTTCACCACTTCCGATTCCCCCATTGCAAGCCCTGACTCTCTCTTGGAGCTGGACTCTGGCAATAATACTTCACCTTTGCTACAGTATAGTGAAAACAAAACTTTTATATGTACTGGAAAACTAAAAAATTTGTGTGACTTGCTTTATTGTGATATTTACTTTATCACAGTGGTTTGGAACTAAACCCACAATATTTTCAAGGTATACCATATTCGATCAGAGTGACTGAGGCTAATTTGTACAGTACTTTGAAAATTCCAAGGAGCACTGTATATCACAGAGAACAGTTGGAAAGCAACATGATAAAAATGGTATTTCATAAAGATTAACTTGGTGGTGGTGTGTAGGTTATAGAAGACTTCAGAAATGTGAAGGCAGGAAATCAGAAGGGAATTTCCATAATGTTAGCCGAAAGTTTTCTACTCAGGTGGTGAGTTTGGAAACAGAGGAGTGAGAGAAAGCCTTGGTGATGTTGCAAAGAAGAAACAATTAGAATTAATGACAGCATGTTTTCAACCAAGTAATGTTAAAACATGTTTCAGAGTCTCCTTAATTTTTGACCCTGTTGGTCAGAAAATTGTGGGTATTGTAACGGAACCAGAGAATGTCCACTGGAATTCGGTTTCGAAGACAAAAGGCCCAGCCATAAGCAGATATTTTGAACTTGAAAGAGCAGCTCTATATCCAAATGCCCATGCTTTGTCTAATATTGAAGCAGGACTGGAAACAACTGAGTTCATAATTAAAGATAAAGATTCTAAAATAATGAATATAAAAGTGTTAGTGGGAGACACAGGAGTAAAATATTTCAGAGTGAACATAAATGAGAGTCAAGACCATTAAAGCCTTAAGGAAAGGGCTTTGAGAGGCCATATCCATTACAAAAGAAAAGTAGTGTCAGTCAAAGAAATAGAAGAGAACCAGAATAGAAGTAAAGAGATCAGCATCATGGAAGCGAAGAGGTTGGAACTATAGGACAAGAAGAGGACACTAATATCAACTGCAAGAAAAAAAGAAAAGAAAGTAGGCACAGCAGGGTGACTATAGTTAATGATAATTTATTGCATATTTCAAAATAGTTAGAAAAAAAGATTTAAATGCTCCCAAATCAAATAAACGATAACTATTTGAGGTGATGGATATTCTAATTACCATGATTTGATCATTGAACATTCTGCCTATGTATCAAAATATTACATGTACCCCATACATATGTACAAAAAAAAAAGATAGGAGACCTGGAGGACCAAGAAGAACCATTTGTTGTAATTAGAAAAAAAATTCATCATTTCATTTAGATAAAGTTTATTAGATCCTTGTTTCTACTATGTATGTTCCTTCTTAGACCTACAGATTGTCAAGAAACAAATAACATTTAACTATGATTTTTCAGGAATTCCTAGAGGTGGTGGGGATTTGAGGTAGAAGCAAAATTATATATCTGCCATATTGTTACTTTTTAATTTATTACAACAAAAGTTTCCAAGGTTAGGAGCATATGTGCTAGAACAACATGCTTATGAGGTGGTGCTCCTTGGCCCATTTTTTGTCATGAAATGATACATACTAAATTTGTAAACCAGTGTTAAACTTTTAGTGACTATGAGTAACTTTGAACAAATACAAGTTTTTATAACTTCTCTATATATTTCCTTCTTCTTTTTGATGCTGCAAATTGTATCTAGATGCCATAAGCTACAAATTACACTAATAAATGATAAGATAATTTTTATGAAAACTGAAACCATAGATCATTTAATGTCATATCAACAGACCAATTAACATATTTAATCTTAAGGCTGTTCATACTCACAAATACACACACACACACACACACACACACACACACACACACACTGAAGTTATTGTCAAATTTTGGTTATAATTCTGTGTGCAAATATCTAGGTGTTTTTGAGTCAGAGTCTTACTCTGTTGCCAAGGCTGGAGTGCAGTGGCACACTCATGGCCACTGCAGCCTCAACCAGCTGGGCTCAGGTGATCATTCCACCTCAGCCTTCCAAGTAGCTGAAACCACATGCATGCACCACCACTCCTGGCTTTTTTTTTTTCTTTTTGCTAATGGACAAGACTGAGAATTATCATGGTATGTTGTAGAAAGATCTATCAGCATCAGAGTATACTAGCTATAGAAGTGTGTCACAGAATAATTTGCCTCTAAGTCTGTATTAAACACACAGATAGTTTCGTACTCATCACCTTTTTCCAATTCTCAAAATAGCAGTCCAGCCTGCGGGAAACATTAACTTATTAAAAACACAACTTCTGTACTTTTGAAAAGCCTAGCTATATCTGAAAGGTAGATAAAACTCCCATTTTTATGTTTTCACTTTAAGAAAAGGAAAAAAGCATGGAAAACTGTTTGTTTTCACTTTGACAGTTTATTTGGGTTTTTTTGTTGCCACCTGTAATATCTAGTGTTGACTGGATCATCTTTTTAAAAATAGAACCTGGTATAATTTTTCCTAGAAATTTAAAAGCCTGATTGTTACTACATTCTCTGAGGCTATCATAGATCAAATAAAGAAACAGAAGCCAAAATAAACAATATCCCTATTGTCACCTAGAGTTGTAAAGGAAGTATATATAGAATAGTAAAAATTTTAAGTAAAAGAGCTTATATAATTCTGAAAATAGAAAAAAGTGATGCCAAATGATGACTAAAGCAATAAATTTCTTAGATTACCACTTCTCATTTTTATAGTTTGTATTAACATTTCTAATTTTTTCTTGTTTTCATTTTAAATGAGCAGCTTTCTATTTTCATTTGAATACTTAAAGCCTTAAAACTGTCCAGTTTCTTATTTGATGGCAAGACAGTTTTATATTCAAAATCTATAATTTAAGCTTCCAACAGACTGCAGGCAATAAACATGCTATTCTCTTTGCTGAACTCTCTGCCCCGAATCTGGCCTCAGAAAATTAATTTTGCCAGTGATGTAGATGGCCCCAATGACTTTTAAGTCGTACTTCTTTCGGGCAGCTTTGAGTGTCTAAGAGAAAATCAGACCCCTACTTCTTCCTTTATTCACTCTCTGGGTTTCCAAAAAGTCCCACTGTGTCACTCTGAATCGAAACCATTGCCATCCTTCTAATATGTGCTTGTCCTTTGACCCATTCTAGTCAGTTACATACTAAGAAGCATTAGGAGGTACTATCTTAGAATTTCAAATCTAAGAATGCAACTGCTAAATTGTTATTATGCCCACGTGCCTTTACATACAGATGAAAGCCCTTGGGCCACTCTCATTTCCAAAAGTACACGTTGGCTTTGCTCACTCAGATGAAGCCTAAAATGGTGAATTCCTGCAGGCAATTATTAGAGGAATCTGTATCCTAAATAAATAATGACAAAATGTAGCATTTTTAAAACTAGAATGGATTTTATTTTGTAGAGCTATGGTAAAAGCAAATCATGGAATTGTATTAAATGACACTTTATAAAAGCCACCAGGGTATGTCTATTGGAAGTTTAATGACTGTGGTATCATTTGCATCTGTCCATTGTATTCTTACAATGTCTATCACATTAGTAAGCATTTCTAAAACTCAAATGTTACTTGTTTTACTACAGAAAGTCAAAATGCATGTTATTATTTAACTTAATAATAATTACTTAATAGATAAGTATTGAAAACAACTTTTATATCAGGAAGAATGCAGATGTAAGCAAAGCAGGTCCTTTAATCTGACTTTCTTTTTTAAAAATTTTATACATGTGGGGTACAAGCTAGGATTGGGTACATAAGTGGTTTACATACAGGTGACGTTTGGGTCTCCCATTGCATCTCACTTCTCCTGGATTAGGATCAGGCGACCTTACTGATGTTATGAGCCTTCCCCCAGCTTCCCAGCAAAGTCTCCTGCTGCCAATCCCTTTCTTGTAGTATTATATTCGATGTTCAGGGTCCATTTATGAGTGAGAACATGTGATACTCAGTTCTTTGTTTCTGTGATAGATCACTGAGTATGATAGACTCTAAATCTATACAAGTTGCTGCAAAGTCTATAATCTGGCTTTCAAAGTTGCATCCTACTATGTTGATGTTTATAAAATTATCAACAACTGTGCTCTTAAATTCTCAATGTCTAGATAGCCAACTGAAGGTATTAGCTACTAAACTAGCAAAAATCACAGAGATTGTAATTTTAGATTAAATTAAATCAACTGCCACATGTTTATAAGGCAAGACAGAAACACAGCCCTCCAAATAGTTTACGTTTTTGCATAGAAGCCGGCATGTGGCATTTAAATGTTCTCTGACTGTATTGACCGAAAAACTATGGTCAGGAGAGTTTTGTGACAGTTCTGTGAGGAAAACAGAACCTGAATTATGCCATTCCTTAGGTTTTAAACGTTCAAAGGGAAAGCATTTTCTTATTCAGAATGTGAATTTAGGACATAAAATAAATCTTCAGCAATCCTTTGATTAGACTTTTTTTCTTTAGAGACAATGAAAAATCTACCACTAAGAGGTATTGAATACTAGTATCGACTATATTATGTCTAAAATGCTTTTTTGAAGAGAAAGATTGCAGTATTTGAGGAAAAAGAGAGAGAAACATAAAAGTAAAGCTCATAAACACGTTTCTGCTTATGTTACCTGTCCATTAAATGCTGCTCTAATACATATAAACTGCAGCTTCCAATTAAATTTTAGTTCCAGGACATATGAGGCACTTTGTAATAATAGCCAACTACACTTCTGAGATCAAGACTTTTATCCCGTTTTTTTCAGTTTTGTCAAAACGCTAACAATTAAAGAGCTGACACTCATCACCTTTATGTTATAAAGAAAGGAAATACTTGCAATTCTTGATGCCAACAGCTTTGAAATTTTGTGTGTTACCCTGGCAATGTTCATGTATTCATAATGATGGCAAAGAATTACTGGTCAGTTACGTATGGAAGAAGAAAGTCTCTAGACCTTTCCAGCAGAAGAGATTTAGCATTATTATCTCTGAAATATGAACTTCCCCAGCAGCATTTCTAATTATACCCCCAAATTAGACTAATACACTCTGAAGATTAGACTTATCATTATGACTTACTATTTAGTTCTATACAAAAGTGAGCAATCATTGCGGAGGGGTGTGTGTGAAAATGGCATTACAAATTGTGGTATTGGTAAATAGAAGTCTTCTGAATGTACCAATTCCCCCTGTTAGTAAATAACATTGGCAGTAATTACAGACCCAATGTGATCCAGGCTCTCAAAAACACTTGGAAAAAGTCTGTCACCGTCAGCACTCTTGGCCTTGGTTATGCCCTCCTTAGTATCAAGAGAGACAATTTGAACACAAGTTATCTATAGAACCAAACATGAGCTTAATAAATTTCAGACTTTGCTTGCTTAATAAATTCAAGCTTTGCTAATTGAAGAAGAAAATTTCCGATTTGCTTCTTCAAGTAGCTCTTTCTGAAAGGAAAATGAAGGACATCGACATGAAATTAATTATTTACATGGATCTGTCTTTTTTTTTTATAAATTGGCAGTCCTTGGAAGCGTACATTTGAAAGGAGATGGATATTAATTCCAGAATGATATCACACGAACTGGCTTTTTACAAACTTTCTCAATATTACCACATAGAATTTCATAGTCTTTTTGTTTTAATCTTGATCTTTGTATTTTTTTAAACTTGCCTATTTTTTAAGCTTCCATCATTCCAAAATCTTCTATTTTGATACATTAATATGCTTTTATTTTCTTTCTAATATTTCTAATGTATGTTTAAGAAAATAAGTTTGTGTACACTCACACACACACACACACACACAGACACACAGAGGGTGTCAAAAATGCATACACATTTTAAGAAAGGAAAAACTGTATTAAAATTGTAAGATCAATGTGAGTCACATTTAACTTCTGTAATTACAAGAGGTGATCAAAGTGGTACTTCAAAAAGTACTTCAAGAAGTAATACATAGATAACATCTTTTAAAATGCGTATACTTTTTTTGGGACCCATGGATATTCTACCCAGATTATTTACAACTTGGAGAAAAATCTGTATCATAAAAACACAGACAGAAAAGGAAAAGGATAAATATAATGCTTTCTTTGTAACAGGCTGAGCTTCATTATAATTGTTTCTGGTGCACAGTCATTACCTCGAACTGGGGTGGTAGTCAGAGTGTTACTTTCTTCATTTTGATACACATTGCTCATTTTTCAGAGACAGGTGATCCTCCTTATAATATGTCTCTGCCTTTGGGTTTATATATATGTGTGTTTTCAGAAAATGTACTCAGCTACTAATAATGATATGAAATAGCAATTAGCCTTAGCACTTACTATATGTCAGCATATTTATTTGTTAAATCTTCATGACTCTATGAGGTAGGTATTAATGTTATTTTTATTTTTCATCCGAGGGAACTGAGATACAAGCAGGGTAAAAATTTTGACAAAGGTTGTGCAGTCAGTAAAAGGTTGGATATTTTAACCATCTGTGCTGGTATCTTAAACTCTCACACCACCCACATCATACCTTGTTTGCCTCTGGCTATCCCTCTAGCTATTTCTCCTGATTTTAGTCTAAACAGTCTTCCTGCCCTTAGTTTATGATAAATACCCATAAGCCTTCAAAATTTTTTTTTCTTTAGAATCAAGGGGTATATTCGCAGGTTTGTTACAAAGGTATAATGCAAGTTGGTGAGGTTTGGGTTTTTTACTGAGCCCACCACTCAGGTGTGGACATGGTGCCCAATGGGTGATTTTTCAACCCCTATCCCCCTCTTTTCTCCCTTTAGGAGTCCCTGGTGTCTGTTCTTCCCATCTTCATCCCATGTTGTTCCCATCTTCTTCCATGTGTAATCATCCTGGGATATATGCCTCACTTATAAATGAGAACATGCAGTATTCTGTTTTCTGTGATAATTTGCTTAGAATAATGGACTTCAGCTGCATTCACATTGCTGCAAAGGACGTGATTTTGTTCTTTCTTTGGATATGTAGTATTCCATGGTGTATATGACCCATCTTTTCTTTTCCCAGTACACCCCTGATGGGCACCTAAGTTGGTTCCATGATTTTGGTATTGTGAATAGTGCTGCAATAAACATACAAGTGCGGATGTCTTTTTGGTAGAGTGATTCATTCTCCTTTGGGTATATATCCAGTAGAGAGATTGTTAGGTAGAATGGCAAATCTATTTTTAGTTCTTTGAGAATTCTTCAAACTGCTTTTCATAGAGATTGAACTAACTACATTCCCACTGACAGCTTACGAGTGTTTTCTTTTCTCTGCAGCCTTGCCCATATCTGTTGGTTTTGACTTTAAAATAATAGTCATTCTGACTGGTGTGAGATGGTGTCTCATTGTGGTTTTGATTTTTATTTCTCTAATGAGCAATGCTATTAACATTTTGTCATACATTTTTTGATCGCTTGAATGTCTACTTTTTAACGGAGTTATTTTTCTCCTGTCAATTTGTCTCAGTTTTTTTGTAGATTCTGGATATTAATCTTTTGTTAGCTGCATACTTTGCAAATAATTTCTCCCAATCCGTAAGTTGTCTATTTACTTTATTGATGGCTTCTTTTGTTGTGCAGAAGCACTTTAGTTTGACTAGGTCCCACTGGAACAGAATTGAGATCCCAGAAATAAAACTGCAGTCTTACAACCATTTTATCTTGGTTAAAGATGACAAAAAGAAACACTGGAGAAAGATCACCTTATTTAATAAATGATGCTAGGAAAATTGGCTAACCATATGCAGAAGAATGAAGTTGGACCCCTTCCTCTTGTCATATACAAAAATTAACTCAAGATGGATTAGTAACTTGAATGTAAGATCTCAAACTATGAAAATCCTACAAGAAAGCCTTGGAAACCACCTTCTGGACATTGGTCTAGTCAATCAATTCATGACCAAGACTTCAAAAGCAAAAGCAACAAAAACTCATGAGCCTTTAACTCATAATTGGAAACAAGTTTATGCTAGATGTTGTTCTTGAGCTACTCAATGTTAGAGTTCTTGTTAGAGGCTCTGCTATGTGGCAAAGACTACAGGACACAACATACTAAAGAGGTATGAGGTCTGACAATTAAGTTTGAGAACTCATCCTAGAAAAAGTGCTACATACCTCACTCATTGTTGAATATCACTGTGGTCATTGTTGAAGGCTAGTCCACCGGTCAAAGCAATTTTGGAACTCTTTTTCTGGAATGACCATCAGAGCTGTAGTCATAGTATCTTGATGTTCTGAATGTCATCAAAATGTCTTCCTTTCAGTATTTTCTTTATCTTCTGGTAAAGAAAAAAGTTATTGGGGTCCAGATCAGGTGAATAGGAAGTGTGTTCCAATATAGTTGTTTGTTGGCTGACTAAAAACTCCCTCAGAGACAGTGCTGTGTGAGCTAGTACATTGCTGTGATACAAGAACTCCTTTGAGACCATTTTTGCACACACCTTTCTCATGCCAAGATTTTCAGTTAAGGTTTTTCTGTTACTCTATTGATGTTTGTTTGATCTGTTATACTTCTCACAGTCAGCCGACAATGCTGACGCTCAATTTGATGAATTTTTTCAGTGTTTTAGTCAGTTCTGCTCATTGTTGCCTGTCTTGACTTCTCTTCATCAGTGACACTTTCTGTCCCCTCAGAAGAATGTTTAATCCATTTGAACACTGCTGTTTTCGTCATGGAATTATCACTATAAACTTTGACTAACATGTTTCTGATTTCACTTCCACTCTTGCCAAGTTTAACAACAAATTTAATGCGTGTTTGTTGCTATAATTCAAACGCTGACATTCATGTGACAACTGCTCTGTTGGCCATTCCAGGAAGAATTCCAAAATTGCTTTGACGGGTAGACTAGACACTGGCGTTGGTTCATAGCTTCCCAAAGGGAGTACTCCAAAGGTGATTGTAGAGACATTCAGTAATGAGATATGTAGCACTTTTTCTAGAATGAGTCCAAAAACTAATTGTCAGACTTGTATAGTTCTTGTTCTCATAGGTCCTTGTCTCGAAAACTGTGCTTCACAGATTTTCAGTTTTATCCATAACATAGCAGAGTTATCTAGAAAGCTGTTAAATATTTTTGAGTCTCATACCACAACCCAGGATAATTAAATTTGGATCTTTAGGAGAAGAATCTTGGCATTTGTAATTTTTATTTATTTATTTATTTATTTTTTTTTTTTTAGTTGAAGTTTCACTCTGTCACCCAGACTGGAGTGCAGTGGCCGCTCCCGGCCACTGCAGCCTCGACCTGCTGGGCTCTGGCTATCCTTCCACTTCAGCCTTCCAAGTAGCTGGAACAACAGGTGTGGGCTACCACGCCTGGCTAATTTTTGATTTATTGTAGAGATGAGGTCTCGCCAGGTTGCCCAGGCAGTTCTCGAACGCGCGAGCTCAGGCAATCCACTCACCTCAGCCTCCCAAAGCGCTGGGATTACAGGCTGAGCCACCGAGCCCGACTGGCATTTGTAATTTTTAAAAAGGTCCCTGATGATTTTCTGTGCAGCCAAAGCTGAGAACCACTCGATTCCAGACTAATGACAAGGCACATAATAAAATATAAACATAGGAAAACCATGTAGGTACAAAGTGTGATGTGAGCAATGAAAGTTAGGAATGAGTGTGATGAGAGCATACAAAAATTATTGGTTGTATGTACAGGAAAGATTTTCTCGGAGAAGCATCAGTTAAGCTAACATCAAAATAATGAGCAGAACTGAGTAAGATAGCCACTCTTGTGATCTTTCCTGGAAGAAGAAAACAAGTGAACAGGCAGGACATGTTGTGTTCCAAGAACATACAAGGGCATAGTAGCTGGAGTGAAATGTGTCAGGTATCAGGTTATGTGAAACACATCTGGATGAATATTCACAGTGCTTATTATAGTCTCTGGCTTAAGTGAGTGCTCAGTGCATGTTTTATAGAACATTTATCATTTGTTTGGAGTGATTAAAAAACTCCTCTTCTAGATATCTTATAATAAACACTGCATTGTCATGTAATTGCTATAGTCTCCTGAATAAACAATAGAACACCAGAACTTGTCTTTCCTATCTGACTGTAACTTTGTACCTGTTGAACAAACTCTCCTCACTGTCCCCTCTCCTCCTCTCTTCAGCCCCTGGCAACCACCATTCAACTCTCTATTTCTATGGCATAGACTTTTATTTATTTATTATTATTATTACTATTTTTTAGATTAGAAAATATAGTTTATTCAGAAAGTAAATTAGAGAGAGAATGAGAGAAAGAGAAAGAGGAGATTCACCTCCACAAGGTTGGGGGCGGGGGCAAAGCCTAGGAAGACATGGCTGCCATCAAAATAGACATTGAAAATTCAACATATGGGTGAGATCGGGTGGTGTTTGTCTTTCTGTGCCTAGCTTCTTTCACTTAACATTATATTTCTACTGATTCAAACAATTAAGTTTTGGTTTTCAAATTATTAAACCAGAAGGAATCATGCATCTAGTCCAGAGAGCAAATGTAAAGCTTACAGAAAGTTCCGTGAATCTCAAAGACAATTATTTGCCTCAGTTTAGTCAGAAACCCGGAGCAGAGTGGGCACTCTCCTGCTTTGCTCCTCTTCTGCCAGCATGTCATGTTAGCCAAATTTACAGTATGCAGGGAAGGAACTTAGTTGGGCATACAAAGGGAAAGCCCCACAAAGAAAACAAAATTATTTATTGGCGAGCAGGACCCTTGTAGTATAGGCTTTATCTGCTAAGTAAGTGCTCCAAGAACCCACTGGCATCAGTGTACCAGCTAGTTTTGTTGTGAGAGGCTGTGATTGACTTCAGGGAGTTTTTTGTGTTTTGGGGTTTTTTTTTGAGATTGTTTCAACACGTTTGCCCGTTTCATGATGGGTGATTTACAAGCACACCTGCCCACAAAGTGCTGAGTGTTCAGCAGTTTTGGACCAGAAACAGCGTGACCCCCATGACCCACCCTCCTTATTCACTCAATCTTGCCCCTAACAACTTGTTTTTCTTTCCCCAGATGTAAACTGTCCTCATAGAGAAACCTGTTGCAGATTTGGAAGATGTGAAAAAACAAACAGCAGAAGCACTCAAAGGCATCAAAATTAACAAGTTTAAAAATGGTTTTGAGCGGTGGAAATCATCTTGATCGGTGTATTGCATCAAACGAAGTGTACTTTGAAGCTGACTGACATTTAAACATGAAAGAATAAATACACAATCCTTTATAAATAAATTCTGGGGATTTTTTTTTTGCCTCCTCCCCCCTTGTAAAAAGCCCACAAACACTAGTGAGATATGTGTAAGAACTGGGTCCTGAGCATTTGGGAATGACTTCTCAGAGTTTGGTGTGAGGCTTTGAGAGGGCAAGTCTTTTTGACCCATAGGTTTTACCTGCTAATTCCAGTCTTCAACACTTATGCCAGCATCACCTGTCAGGGCTTTTAAAGGTCCCAAGAAAAATACATAGGGTGGCTATTTTATTAAGTAGAATCATTATAAATTGTCATTTTAAAAAATTAGAATGGTCAAGTAATAGTTTTATAAGTTATATTCTACTAATAGCAACTTAAGAATATAAAGGCTTCTTCAAAAACCTGTCCTTTGCAGCAACATGGATGCAGCTGGAGATCATCATTCTAAGTTAATTATTACAGAAACAGAAAACTGCTCTCCCTTATAAGTGGGAGGTAAAACCAAATATACATGGACATAAGGACAGGACCAGAAACAGTGGGGGGGGGTGGTGGTGGTGAGGAATGGGGGCAAAGGTTGAAAAACCATCCATTGCGCACTCCATCCACCACCTGGGGTGACAGGCTCAATAGAAGTCCAAACCTCACCATTATGCAATATGCCAATCTAACAAAACTACACATGTACCCTTTGAATCTAAAATAAAATAATCTAAAAATGGGTTCTTAAAATTCTCTATTATGTTTTGTGGTTCTATTCATCAACATTCAAAACAAGCGGGATTCAGAACAGAATATCTAGGCATGAAGATGGAGCATTGGACTAGATCTTCTTAGATCTAGCATGCATCTAGGGATCCTGAGGATGCTAGAAAGCCAGAATAAAATGATTGACCCCTCTCCAAACCGACTGTTTCCTTTTTTATTCCTATATCAACATTCATAAATTAGCTGATGGGTCCTGCTCTGATTAAGGCAAGAAACTAAAAGAGACAGAAAGCAGGCCAGGAATGGTGACTCAAGCCCATAATCCCAGAATTTTGGGAGGCAGAGGTGAGAGGATTATCTGAGTCCTGGGGTTCGAAACCAGCCTGGGCAACTTGATGAGACCTCGTCTCTACAATAAATTAAAAAATTAGCTGGGCGTGTTACCTCACGCTTGTAGTTCCAGCTACTGGGAAGGCTGAGGTGGAAGGATCGTCTTAACCCAGCAGGTCAACGCCTGGGTGGCCATGAGTGTGCCACTGCACTCCAGTCTGGGTGAAAGAGTGAGACCATGACTCAAAACTCAAAACTCAAAAAAAAAAAAAGAGACAGAAAACAACTGAGGTAGGAAGGCAAAGGACTAAACATCACAAGATTGCAGATTTGCTGACAGCTGTGCTTCCTTATGGTACCATCAGCTTTTCACAGCTTACCTGAGTAAAGATTAAAACTCTTTGCAAAGATGTTTTATACATATATAGTAAAAAATGGTTCTCTGGAAAAATAGAACCTGTTTGCATGTTTAGAATATCAGCTATTTTAGAAAAGTTTGTTTAGAATTAAGATTAATATGTATTTATTTAATTCTCATAATAGCCCTTTGAGACTGGAATCATTTTCTTTATATTAGCAATAAAATAATAAGACAGATGAAATAGGTTAACTAAAACTGCAGAGAAAAGCCATATTTTTTGGATTTCAATTTGCATGATCTTTCTATTTTTGTCAGTCTAAAATTTCTAGAATAGTGCCTGGAAACAAGAGTCACTTGATATATATTTATTATTGTTACTGTGCTATGCAGATTTTAAAAATAATTTGTTTGAACATTATGCAAGTGATTCAGTGGTTCTCAGCTCAATATGTCTCACAAATATGCAGGCACTAGACACCCCACTCCCACCCTGCCACCTGCACACTTATTTGTCATTTTAGTAAACATTACAAGTTTCTCTTAATTTTTTTAATTTTTCCCTTAAAAAGTGGAAATTAGTCCAGTCTTTAAAAAAAAAAATCTTGACAACTAGAGAATTGGGTTTAACGTTTCATATTTTATGGATGCTCTTCATATATATCTTTGCTTTGGATTTTAAACATGTTAAAGTCAGAATCTTTGTTTAGCCCATTTCAATGTTTAGTAAATATAATGCTGGTTTGTAAAAAAGACAATTTGTGTAATGAAAAATTAATTTGTGATGTCCCAGTAAAGAAAATATAAATAAGTCCAACTTTAACATAATTTAAATTTTCTTTTTTAACAGTTAGTATCAATCTTAAATTAAGGATACAGAAATATTACATTCTCCAGAACAATGTTTATCCCTATTCTATGAATTGTTACCAGTATTCTATAAATTGCATTAATGTGTGTATTCTGCAAATCTATTGTTAATAAAATTAAAAACAATACGATTACATTGTGCTATTTCAATAGAATAAAATAAGGTATTCTAAGGTTGCAGAGCTAAATATTCTTTATAAAATCAGAAAAAACATGCACTATTTTGATTGTGGATTAATATGAGTCTAGTTATTTCTTCACTGTTATAATACTCCTTTATTTGCTAATCAACTGTTTGTTTCTCAGCTTATATAAATTAAATATGACATCACTGCGGATTTTATTAGTGTTTATTTTCCACCTAAAAGAGGAGACAGAGAAAAGCAAAATTTTATTTAGCCTATTTTAATTGTCAGATAATTTTTGAAACAATACTTCTATAATTATGCAAATTATTTACAGATTTTTGAGTTTTCTTATCTCAGAAACAGTTTTCTTTCACACGTCAATAAATTTGTAACTGTCATGAAAGGTTTATATCTAAATATATCAGGAAAATATTGACTGGGAGCAAAATCCTTCACAGTGCAAACATTTAGGAAAATAATTCTTTGCTGTTATGTTAGCAGCATAAATCCTCTTAATGACCATTTCTCAGTTATGTACACAGATGAACAACAATTTAAGTAAACTAGAAAGGGAAAAAAGCGGGTGGGTACAAAAGCAAACAGGGATATTATTTCATGTTTTTGTTTTAAAATTGCATTTATTTTATTATGATATTAAATAAGCATGTCATACTTTAATTTAAAAAAATTAAAATCTTCTATGCAAAGATTTCCAAACTTTAATAGCTTATTTGTAACATTGAAAGGTAAGTATGTATTTGTAAGTAATTTGTGACATTGAAGTCAACGTTAGTGATATAGAGTGGGGATATTGCCAAAACTTAAATAACACCAATTGAATAGCCTGGTTAACGATAGCCTGGTGGATTCTGCTTGAATTTGATTAAGATTTTCTTGAAATATTTACATTTTCAATTTGCATTTCTTGCAAGTAAGTTTTATGGAATGCACACACACACACATGCACACAAACACACAGTTGTCATAGAACCCTTGGACTCAGTATAGTATTTGAAAATTTATTGCTTGAAGTACAGTATTTGTAAATACCGGCAATAGCAGCATCACCTGCAAGACTGATGAAATGCAGAATCTCAGGAGGCACCCCAGATCTTGATCTTTTAAAACCTTTAGGTGATTTCTACACACATTAAAGCTAGGGAAGCACTGGCATAAAACCCAGACTCTTGAAGAAGATAAACCTGAATTCCCAATCCTTGGTTTCCTTATTTGTAAAGTGGGACTCATAATACTTTCTGTCTTATAGAATAAATAAGATTGTGTATGCAAATTGAGTAGCATGATATATGGCTTTAAAAAATCGCAATAAAAGTAGCATTTGTCAGGGTTATTAGAAAGCCATGTAGCATGACACAACCACAAGCCTGCGACTCAAGTCTGCTTTCATATGTTGAGGAGTTCATAAGTATTGAAGGAAACCTCAGTAGGTAAAGTACACATTGTAGGCATTAGCTGAATAATGACCAGTCACAGCAGAAACAAATTACTTGTTTTCCTTTATTCTCTACTTCTTGAAAATGAAAAAAAACAAATACTTAAATATATTCCTTCTAATTTCGGCTTTCAGAAATTTAAGACTGACTTATACAGTAAACACTTAGCCTTTGTTCTCTTCACCTTAAATGATCTGTGCTATAAATACAGCGTGTTTATATCTGATTTTCCATGATCCCAGTAACAATAATCAATGCAGTGTTTTACGAAATGCACTGTTTTAGCCACTATAGAATAACTCTGTGCCACCATCAGATTCTATGGGACTCTACTGGAGGTAGTAGCAAAAATTCATAGTTATCTCCTTTACAGACATATTCATTCATTCAACAAATACTTTTTGAACGTTTACTAAGTTCTAAGCATCTGTCTAGGCAATAGTGTAAAACACCAAATAAGACAGATGAAAATATCTTCCCTCACGATGTCTACATTCTAGAGAGTAGGTTGATATGTTATGCTATGGCTACGTTTAATAAGTTTTATGGTTAAACTTATAACTTTATATGTATACTTGTGTGTGTGATTGTATACACACAAACACACTAAAATCATTTCTTCTTAAATCTTTTGGTTCTTTTTGGTAAATTTGATAATCATCTTTGGTAATGAGATTTGAAGTAAACCATGTCTCTTGGCTAAAAGATAGTGTAAAAGAGAGCACACATGCTAGCCATGCTGTATTTTTTGCCATTTTATTTCTTTCCTTGTGTCATCCTTCATGGGTCATAACCTAACTTAACATGAAGGTAGTACAGGCAGGCTGAGATTTAACAGTTCGGGTTATATATAAAATCAACCAAACTGGTATTTAATATTGAAATTCTTGACTCTACCACTTTGTATCTTTCTAACCTTAAGAAATTTAGTTAATATTCATGTCTTAGTTTTCAGGGCTTTGAAATTAAGAAAATATTAGCATTTATTCTCTGTGACTTTTGAGTACTAAATAATATAATACACATATAGTACTTAGAAGAGTGACTGTAATACTTAGACACAAGATAAACATTATTTATAACTACTAAATTGAGTATATGATAGTAATAATGATAAGTATTCTGTTCACCTGAATTCTTCAATTTTCGCTGTAACTTTATCACACATTGACTTATACTTTGTTATTAGTTCTACTATTGATCCTACTTTGGATACAGCCTCGATATGATAAATGATGTTGTTTTACATTCATTTTGTCATTCCCACATGTTCATATTCAATTGGCTTTTCATCTTTTTATGACTCCCTTTTAGGGGTGTTGATGTGGAGCTGTATGAATAAGGGGATGTACTTAAACTCGCTGAATATCAATTACTTCAGTCTTAAACATTGACAATGCCAAAATCATCGGGTGTTTTTTGTTGTTGTTGTTAAATAGCATTAAAAAATGATTAGCATAGTCTCTGGTAAAGGTGAGTGCTCAATAATTTCTATCTAAACAGACACCTTTAAATTTGATATCAATTTAAAAAGAAGGCTTATAATACAGCAGAATGATATTTAAACTAAACAATCTCCTCCCTATGTTGCTAATAAGAATACTAGCAACAAAAATGTCATGCTCTATATTCCCTGCCCTTATTTTTAAAATTAAATCATAAATATAAAGTGAAAACTTAGACATTAAAATAGTAATAAAAAACTAAAATAAAAAGAGAAATATAGAAAACCATGCATAATGATCAATTAAGTTGTTTAGATAGATATATAGTATATATCTCCCAAGTAGGAGAGACCCACTATCAGATATAGTGGTTTCCAGAGTGTTTTGGGGGGTGCCATAAGGAATAGATTAGTTCTCTAAAAAACAGGAACCTGAACCAGAAAAGTGCACCTGCATTCAGAAATGCTGCTGGGCTTCAGTTGCCTGGAAAAGACTAGGAAAAGATTGTGATGCTTTTGTATACAATCTTCCCAACCATCCAAGACATAGTAGAAAACATTTCCTTTCACAGATTAGAACACTGTGATAAGAAACCTAAAGTAGGATGATCAGTGCAACAGAACCAGAGAATGGTTTAGCCACTATTTATCTTAAATCAGTCTGAAGCCGGTCTGGGCCTCTTCATTTTACTTTGCTGACAACACAGACAGCTTGGGAATGTGAACTAGAGATAATTCTGAGAAAGTTGGACGGGGTTATATTATAGATCATTTTGAAAGTTCTGTTTAGATTTTGGATTTTAACCTCAAGGTAATGTGAAGTCACTGAAGATATCTGAATTTAAAACTGATATTATTAAGTAAATTGCTTTTACAAAGCACCATCAAAAGTTAATAAATAAATATCTTATTATTATTTTCTAAGCTTCTTAATTCTGAGGTGAAACAATGATGTGATTTCTTATTCTTTCTCTGCAACTAAATATAAAACTTAAGTATTAGAGGCATTTACTATCCTGTAGAGACAGAATGCCTTGGCTTGAATCCTGATTAAACCACTAACTAGTTATATGAAATTGGGTAAGTTGCCTCAGTCCTCATCTTTAATATGTAAATAATAATATCTGTTTTATAGTGTCTTGTGAAGATTGCATGAGTTAGTGCATATAAAATGTCGACAATTAATGTACTATTTTTTAACATAGATAGAATTTTGCTATTTTTGTTTTGTGCTATTTTACTGTAATTGTCCTGTTACATTCCAAAAAAAGAATATAAGACACCTGAAAAATGGAATAGTGGAAAGAAGAATTATGGTATATAGGCTAAGAAATTCTAGTGATAGCCAGTAACAAACAGATGCTTAAGACAACTTACCAATTGTAATCTATGGTGTTAAGATTACAATAACCTAGTACAGCTACTGCAAAAATAATGAATTTAATTAATTTTCTTAATGAGAGAGACATATGAATAATTTAACCATTATTTGCAAATCATTATTTTTTTTCGCATTGGCAAGCATTTGCATTATAATGTTTGTGCTTAGATATTGCATATCAACTTAAAAATTACAACAAGAGGTGACATGCTTGTGACTATATTATACAGTCTGGAGAGTTTTGGGACTTATATAAATATCTCAAAATCCATATATTAATTATATTTCAACATTAATAATAGACATATGCACTCAAGATTTGGGATTTCCATGATGTAAATGAGATTACTGAAGTAGATCTATACATTTGTTTATTCATTCAATCATCCATTCATTCAATCCAAATATTTATTGTTATGAAGTTAGGGAGACATAATCTATGTCCTTAGGTGTTAAACAGTATATTAGATAAGAATAATAAGAAGATAATTACAAAGACATATGACAACAATGACAAAAATATATACAGTGTATTTTGGAAGCATGGAGTAGGGAGGCCAAATGCAAGTGAAATCAGGGAAGGTTTGTTAAAAGACAGTCTAGCAGCTGCCAATGTAGGGCAGAAGAAGTAGGATAGAGAAAAGACATACAGGCACAACAGACTGAGGAATCTAAGCCTGATATGAAAAAAAGTACGATTCTATCAGTAATGTAAAAGAAATTCAGGCCATTGCTTTGCTAAACTCTGATCTGTCATGTGACTCTCTGAGCTATGGTCGCCATTATTTTCCTAAGTCTTGGTTCCCTCCCCTACCTTGGAGAGGTGAATCCTCTTTTTCTCTCTTTCTTTAATTTACTTCTAAATAAACTATATTTTCCAATCTAAAAAACAAAGGAAAGAAATTCAGAGATTTTTAGACTATAGATGTGACTGGGTCTAAACATTACTTTTGTAATTACCTCCTTTCTGATTCACCAGAAAGAGTTGTTACCTTAAATATTCTTGTTCAAAATTGGGTAGAGATGTGCAATTGAAGCCCCCCTATATTTGCTTTATGTATTATAAATGTGTAAAACAATAGGAAGAATAAAAGAAGACACTAGATATTTGAGGTAAAGAAGTGGGATATAGAAGTAAACTCAGCAAAGTGAGGAGCTTTAAAGGCAGACATCTAGAAGTTTGGGAAACACCATCATTTTTTTACTCAAGATCAATTCCTCCATTATTATTGCCAAAGGACTCTGAGTCCAATTTTGTTCACGTGGTGATAAATCCAGGACAGATAGGTTTCTCCCTGCTTCAGGGGATAAATCTCCAGTAGTCAAAACCTATCAAAGTGTTAGCATTTGCTTCAACTAGTAATTAGATTAGAAGTGTGCATGTAACCATGGTTGGTCAATGAAACTTAGATATAATTTTGCTGGAAGCACAAGAATTGTGATTTCTATGAAAGGGTTCCTTCTGGTAAAGAGAGACAAGCAAAAATAAGCCATTTCTTCTTCCTTTAGATGGTGATATAAAAAGACATGATGCATAGAAATGCTACTGTCCTCATATTACCCAAAACCAAAAAAACAGAAATTTGGCCATGAGTCTGGGTGAAAAAGAGTTCCAGAATTCACCAATGCTGGTCTATCCCACATTCACGAAAGTTATATAAAATTCCCAGCAGGCTGTATTGAAAGGAAGTAAGAAACAAGGTGTGGAGAACCTTTCATACCATATTTAAAAGTCTGAACTTCCTATAGTCAAATGGGAACCACAACTAGTTTAAATATGCAAAGGGATATGGTCAGAGTTATATTTTCAACAAATGGTAACTAGAGAGATGTGAGTGAGACAAGATGCTATGGTTTTGTTGTCTGAGCCCCCAAACCTCATGTTGAAATTTGATGGAAGTGGAACATAATGGGAGGTGATCCCTAGGTCCAGTCCCTTCAGTCATAGTGGCTGATATCTCATGAATAGCTTGGTGCTGTCCTTCCGGTTATGAGTGAGTTATTCCTCTGTTAGTTCCTGTGACAGCTCCTCTGAAAGTTAGTTGTTAAAAAGAGCTTAGCGTTTTCCACCTCTCTCTTGCTTTCTCGTCACAAGTACTCTCCCCATGCCAATTCCTCTTCCGCCAGAGTGGAAGCAGTCTGAGGCCCTTACCAAAAGTAGCTGTTGGCCATGCTTCTTGTACAACCTACAGAACCATGAGCGAAATAAATCTCTTTTCTTTATAAATTAATTACACTGCATCAGGTATTCCTTTATAGCAACACAGAAGGTTCCAAGATTTGTGGGAAACAGAAGAAAGCTGTTGTCACTTAATCAGGACATGGTGAGAGACAGGGTGGGAAAGGAGAAATAAATTCTCCAGAATGTTTTAATGATTGAATTAAAAAACCATCTGCATTTCTTGCTTACAAATAGATTTTTTTTCAAAGTTAAAAATAGCATTCTTTCCATTAATATTTAAATACTTTGAATTATCTTCAAGAAGTTCTTATGCAGATTTCCATTTCTCAACAACAAAAAATCAATGTCACTAATTTTTATCTTTAATATACATAAAAATATACCATAAATGTTCCTAAAATATAAAAAAAATCACTGCTTTAATATGTAGTTACTTTAAAAAAATCACAGCATGCTATATTGAATGTACAGAGAGACAAACCAAAACAAAACATGGTAGAATGGATTTGACATTTTGTAATTTCATGTAAACTGAAAGAAAAGTTGCTTTCTCAATATCATTTACATTGAAACAAGATTTTTAAAAATTGACTTTCAATCAGATAAAGCATCTGAATTAATGCTCTGATTACAATATTTAGAATTTTCCTAATGGAATCCCATTTAACAAACAAGCAACAACAATGCCGAGATAAATATGTTTACTTCAACATGCTTTCACTTTAATATGTGAAAAATTAAATTTTTTCTACATTTTAGCATGCAGTAAAAAATTCCATTTAGATATTATGAGAAAAACAAAATAATACTTTTCAATGCTAAATAAAAGTTTGGAACTGCCTTGGATGTCTGCCTAATCCAGCAGAAAATTTCTAAGTTATTAATGTTTAAGATTAATGGAATGTAGCTCATTTAAGAGAAGCTGCTTTATATTATTTAAAATATAGTACCAGGAGTTCAGTAGAACATATTTACTTTAGTACATATCAACATGGGGGAATTTATGAGAAGTAGAGAGTACAAATTCAATGCAATGTTTGTAGTTAGAAGGATCCTGAAAAAAAATATGGCAAAAACCTTCATTCAACAATATGTTGTACAGTATTTGACAAACTAGAAGCAACCTTTATTAAACTAATTTACTCATGTTGGGTAAGAAAATATCTCTTTAATTGATGATACCCAAATAAGATCTGTCCCAGTTTACTTACCAGTTGAACATTTTATCTTAATACTAATCATGCTCTAGATGAATCATGTAAATTAACTTATTGGATGATGCCAGCATCCCTGTGTGAGTGCTTATGCATATATGTTCATGTATTCATGTATATGTACATGTATTTGTGTATATTTCCATTTCCATCTAAGTATGGAGGAATACAGGAGGGAAGGAGGAAGGGGGAGAAAGGGGCCAGTGAGGAGAGAAGGGGAGTGGAGGAGAGAGAGAGAGAGAGAGAGAGAGAAAGACTTTCTTTTATCCTGTCCAGAGCTAGCACTGAAAAAAGGGGTGAACAAAGTACATGGTCACTACCCTTATAGCTTAAAGTATAACAAGGTATTTAGAGTTACTATAATGAAGATATGTCAAGCTAACAAGTTTTATAAAACTGGAAGCTACATTTTCTGGGATCAGGAAAGTCTTTCTTAATAACTTTTAAGCGTGAGAAGTAATGGCAACGAACCAGAAAAGAGTATGCATGAAAGTGCTGGGAGTGAAGAGGGAGGTTGTAAGTAGAGCGCATGGTATTGTCATGAGAGAACACATGGTCTCTTTGAGGAAGATAAACTATTGGGAGTAGCTATCATTTAAGTTGAAGGAGATTCTGCAGAGATGATGGTGAAGACATAGTCATGAGCTGAATTCATAATGGAAAGTCCATTGTGAAACACATTAAAGGAGCTCGGTCTTTAATGTTTTGTTCTAAAGGCAAAAAGAGAGCTTTGAATGATTTATATAGGGAGGGCCATAATCTCATTTGCATTTTAAACAATATTGATTGAGATGTAGAGTATCGACTAGAAAAAGTAATATTGGGCAATGGGGCACAGTTAAGAGATGCTGCAAAAGTTCAGAAAGCTGGTAATTTGGACTAAGTTGTTGACAATGGATGTAGTTTAGGATGATGCATTCAAGACATTTAGTAGAATGCAAGGTCTTCTCAGACACATAATGATTAACCCCTAAGAGATAGAAATCTCTTTCTCTTCATGTTAGTATCTGGCCTTTACTATTTTTTAGTTTTGATGAAATGTGTAAGTTTCTTTGTTTTCTCATCTGAATAATGGGGATATAAGTAATGCCTGCTTTATTAGCTCAATATAAATTTTAAAGGTGATAGATATAAAGAATTTAATGTCAGACATATACACTTTTAAATGTTAGCTTTATCTATTTGTCATGGGTTCAATTTTGGGGTGAGAGGAGTGATATATAGGACTTAGGTCTGCAGAAAAGGCAGTGGGTGGAGGGTGCTAGAGAAGAGATACAAAGGGGGAAATGTTAACAGTGACACTGAGCATGTGAACTTTGAGATACCAGCTAAACATTCAGTGGAAATGTCAATTAGTCTGTTGGATACATGAGTTTATAACTCAGCATAAATCAGCAATAGATATATATACATATTCAGCATTTATCAGCATATATTTCCTGTAAAGGGTGAAGGGCTAGCATGCACATTAGAATCCGACAGATCTGGATATAAATTTCAGCTCTGTTACTTCTTGTCTGTCCTTGGGAAATGCAGTCTTATTTTCAAAGTGTGATTAGGATACTTTCAAATGAGATATAGTTTTTGAAATTATATGCACCAATTAATAGTATCAGAGGCAATCTGTTTCCTGAGATTTTGCCTGTTTGTCCTTGGCCCAAAAGATTCTGTCATCACTAACACAGCATAAGATGCCAGGCAGTTACAGACGGAGCCTAACGACGCTTTACTTCCTATTCCAGCTACTGAGTTTTTCAGGCAAAGCAAGATAAGTCTGCATAGACAACTAGGAATTATTTCTTACAGCAAAAATTATATTTAAAAATCTTACATTGAAAAATATTGCAAATGTAATCTAGATTGACATTGTCTAAATAGTTTCATCTTATAAGGAAATATTATCATAACCATTAAAGTTTCTAAATAGTTATTATAAGATCTGAATTTCATGTAAGCATTGAGAATAACCCTGCTATTCTCTTCTCTAATTTTGTCTCATATCCTTTTTCATGCTAAGCAAGATATTTGAGTTTCTAAATATATATATAGGGGAATTACATTTATCTTCCTTCCTTCTCCAGATAAACTATCCTTAGAAGTAATTGATGGTCTAACAATATAAAGCAATCAGCCTTGGTAGCAAACAGTAGCCAGTTAAGTAGTGCACTATCAGCCTGGCTTCCCTTCCTGCCCTACCTCACTTTTTCTCAGGCTTTTGTTTTCTGGACAATCTAGGCATGTCTTTTTCCCCCTAAGTGTCCCTAGTAAGGGGTATTGTCACAAGATAACATACTAATCCAATGACAATATGAATGTGGTTGCCTGTGTTGAATGAGGTGGTGATAACTGTAGTGATGTCATTATCACTATGACTTTTACCAGTGCTTAACCGTAGAAGGTATATCAATTTCTATGGGTGGTGATAGAGATCAAAATGGTATGGGTCAATAATAATAATGGTTTTGGAATGGACTAATCTCTATTCATGCCATGTAAAAAAAAAAAAAAATGGGAGTCACGTGTGAACTCACAGCACACAGGGCATTCCAGAGGGCTGCTGAAGCAATGTTTAATGAGACTCTAAATTCTACAGTTGCATTTGAGCTGTGCTCAAGATAAGGCCCAGGATATAATTGTAACAATGGCAGAGCTGCAGAGATGTCTGGAAGCACAATCTGAAAATATCTCCTACATCAGTGACCTATAATGCCTGATTGCTCTATTGCCTTTAAAAAATCCTTGGGTATAAGTTGCTACACAGACCCCTCCAATGAAATGCAGACCCCTTTTACAGACAGACTTTGAGATCGTTCTTTGAGGTTTTTCCAACTCTAGGAGGGATCTTAGCTCGTTTCTTTTTTCACTTTCGTAAGCGTTAAGCTACTTTGAGCTTAGTTTATTGCTTTCATAAAATTACCAGCCTTCTCTTAATTGCTTACCATCAACATTTTCATATTTTCAACAGCATTCTTGGGTTTAAACTTCCTCAAACTCTATACTGAGTAATATCTATTACCTTGGGGAGAGCTTTGGCATTCTTTGTTTTACCCTTGTAAAACCCTTCTTTGTCTGCCCTTCTCGCTGGGAAAAACTTTATTCTCCTTTTCTGACGCTGGAGCAGGAGGCAGTGGCCTACTTTCTCAGAATAATACATCTTCCTTATGAGCTGGGGTCTGGGTGGAGTTAGTAGACTGTTTTGGCTTGCTCCTGCCAGTGTGAACCTTTACCTTACAAATGAGCAGGATTATTCTGATTAGGCTTCACATATTCTTACCCTCCTGTGCCCGGGGTAGTTTCTGCTCTAGGAGGGAAGCTGTGTGGAAAAAGGGAACCCCAGACTTAGAATCCTTAGTTGTTTTTTGCCTGGAATAGAACTTTTACAATATAAAGATGGGGAAAGCATGTAAAATACTGGTGGCCTAACTTTCATATGATTATCCTATAGCCTCTGGTTGTTGGGGGGAAATAGAACTCTTTGTCTAAGTCTGTAACATGCCTGGAGTGGAGCCTCCATTTCTCAGAGACAGGAGGGGGAGAGGAATGGATTGTAATTAAAATGTCCACAGACTCCCTATTCTTATAAACATTTTGCATCTTCTGGAATAAATTTTTCTTCTGTTGCTGTATGCATTTAGGACAATTTCCAGAGACTTTAAAAATGTTTTTTTCAGAATTATGGCTGTTTCATTGGGGAGTAAGCCACAGGATCTTCTCATACTGTTATCTGAGACATCATCTTGCACCTAGCATTGTCTGAATGTCTGATGATAGCTTCAAAATGAATTTGAATGAAAAGTTCTGTGTCACTTTGTCTAATTAGTACTCTTATTGCTACTTTAATTCTTTTTTTTCAAAGTCGTTCTATTTCTCTCATTTTCTTCCCTTTTTTTTTTTTTTGCTCTGTTACTTCTGTGTTTACTCTGAAGGCGCTAGTTACACAGTGTGTACCTTCCGGGGCCAGAATAAGTCAGGCTGACTTCTGAGCTAGTAACAACTGCATCCTGACCATTACATCTTTTCAATGAGGTTGACTCCTCAGAGTGTGTTCTGTCTGCATCCCACTCAGTCTATTTTTATGTTAGTTTGCTCTCTTAGAGCCCTGAGAGGTTCTATTAATTCTTGTACATCACTTAGGGAAATAGTAAATAGTTTCAGGCAGAGAGATATTCACTAGTGTTCCCCTTCAGAGAGCATGTTCTTTGTGTAAGGTTTTTGCTTGCCTACTTCTTTTAAGCTTTGTTTTTTAAGGTCTCTTGATGGAGTTCAGATATATATACTTGCATACATCAAAGTCTGAATAGATCATGATAAATTGTACTTTCAATTTTTTAACTCCATTCTTCTGTTATGAGCTGTACATTATGGTTATTTAAAGTTAATGTAATCATTAGAAGCTACCATAGACTAACTAGTGGATAATGGTTTAGAAAAATTAGGGCTCCAAGCTGTGTGGGTTCCACAGTCACCATCTGGACAAAGTCATCATTTTTCCAAAGATAGCACATGGATTCCCAGGGAGTCCATAGCCCTAGAGATTCTGTATCTCAGAGTGCAAAGGTAATTTCTGCCAAATGTAAATACTGTCAGTATCAAGACTAGTCAATAATTGGAATCACTGTATCTTCTTTCAGACTCCCTTCTCTTCTCTTTTGTATTCTTTAGCCTTAAAATACCTCATATACTCACATTAATTTTAATTTAGAGATCTTTCTCCTAAAACAGAGTCACTCTTAAAACATTTTCCTTTCCTCGTGCCTTTATGGCCATCAATGAAAAGCTCTTTCTTAGCTTATCCAAATAAAATTATTTTTATAAAAGGCATTACTAATTTAGACAATAGGAAATTTAAAAATAAGTTAAGTTTTGACTTTAACAAGGATTTCCTCTAAAATTCCTTGGAATGGTAAGTAGGACTATTATATTATCTTAGTCACTCATATTTGCTCAAAATCCATACATGTATTTAAAAAAGTATATGGCAAAATGTGATTCTCTGGTTCTGGTTACCAGAGGGCATTGTGTGGGAGTTGAATACTGGGACAAGGTATAACAAAAACAAGTGTCTCAGCTATCTTTCACTGACATGGACTCAGCATATATTCACACTCTGCTTTCTATTGACTAGTTTTTCTCTTAGAACATTTTTCTGTTCTTTTCTTTTTCTCTGAAGAAGTATAGTGTTGTATGCACAGTCTCAGGTTTAGAGGCATCGCTGGTTACACACCTCATGTTTCTTTCTTTTTTTTTTTTTTTTTGAGTTGGAGTCTCACTCTGTCGCCCAGACTGGAGTGCAGTGGCACGCTCCTGGCCACTGCAGCCTTGACCTGCTGGGCTCCGGCGATCCTTCCGCCTTAGCCTTCCAAGTAGCTGGAACTACAGGTGCACGCTACCACGTCCGGCTGATTTTTTGATTTATTGTAGAGATGAGGTCTCGCCAAGTTGCCCAGGTGGGTCTCGAACCTGCGGGCTCAGGCAATCCACTCACCTCAGCCTCCCAAGGCGCGGGATTATAGGCTGAGCCACCAAGCCCGGCTACACACCTCATGTTTCAATGACTGTTTGTCTATACTGTCCCAAATCCACATGCTAACCAGACTGGTCTCATTGCCTGCACTCACTGATCTCAGACCACTATTTACTCGAAATAAGATGTATTCATTCTTTGATTTAATGCATCTTTAGCAATTTCCTGTTACTCTGGCGGCTAAGAATGCTATGAATTTTCACTTCTAGCTTTAATATCCCTTGTAACACCTTCAGAAATTGCCTGTACCAGCCAATAACTGCAGAAAGAAAAGAAACAACTTAGAATGATAGAAAAAATGATTATGTCATAACTCCTGTGTTCTAATACTAGCTTGGCCATTCATGTCAATGTGAGAGAATTATTTGTAAAACATATTCCCTTTGCTTATTTATGAGGATCTCAAGAGTTGTTGTAAAAATCAAATTTGAAGGTGCACGTGGAGCTATGACACACATCTTAGGATATAATCATTATATTCTGTTGTCTGTAAATTTTTTGATAGAATTAAGTTTAGTCAAATTGTACAGTGAAATCTGTAGCATTGATAATGAGCCAAATATATTTCTTAGTAAGGCAAGAAGTCTTTTCAACTATACAAATCAATAAGAATATAAAATGCAATATAATAAACACCAATAATCTAAGATGAGTTATAGAAAAATGTTTTGAAACTAAAAACTAGAATAAGAATGACTGAAAAAAAGAATAAGTTTTAGAATCAAAACATGAACATAAAACTTAGAGAAAAACTCAAAAATAACCAAGCATTAAATGGAGACAAGGGACTGAGGAACTTAACTCTTCCTTTGATTATTAGCAGTTGTTTACTCAAAATCTCATGGTCAAGAAAAAAAATTGAGAATTAATCATTGTGTCTTCCTGTTAGCTGAAACATGTGCACAAACAAACCAACACAACAACAAACAGCTGTTATTGGGTATTGGCACTTAACTGTATCTAAAAAGCTAGATAGAGTCTTTATTTTGTTGCTTATGTTTTGATCTAATCTTCTTGAGTATACTGTAGAAACATAACAAGTACAATGCTAATTCTAAATTCAGCACAGCAGAAAGTCCCTTATCAAGAGCACACTATTTTTTGTTCTGTTGTTATTGTAGAGATGACTTTTTAAAAATTACTTTTTCTTCTTAAAATTCTGCATATTGTTTTCAGTCAGTAAATACAAAAGACAAAACTCCAAACTAGTTAAGGACCCTTAATTTTGGTAATTCTATATTATTATTGATAATAACCATATATTTTTCTTACCCTTCCAAGAAAAGGACTAAATATTTCTATGTGAATATTACCTTACTGTGTCATTGTGATGGGCTTCCAAGAAAGCTTTCTGATATGTCTTTAATCTTCTTATATATGTAATAAGCTCATGTGTTTTGAGAAAGAAAACTAAATGTATCAAAAGTCTTTTATTTCACATTTATGTTCTGTCAACTAAAAGAGAATAGTTCAGTATCCCCAATTAGTTTTGGAGTAAAATATTGACAGAAAAATGCAGTAGAATATATTAATTTTATTTTAGTATAAAGATATATGGAATTTTCTAAATAATTTGTTAGTCCTCTAGCTTTTAACATTATTGTTTTTACAATCATTTTGTTATTTACTTTTCTGTTTTTCTTTCAAATATCATTTTACTCTTCATTCTTTACTTTCTATTTATTCATAAATTTATTAATACTTCCTCTGTCTAATGTCTTTACTCAACAATATTCAAAACATATTTGAAGCCACACTGCTTATAATTATAGACATTCAAAGACAAATAAAAAATATCAAAACTCATACAACTGTCATAAGCACATAATCTATATTACTAGTAAGCTGTGCTCGTTTTTGAATTTATAGATATTAAATAATATTTTACAGCAGATTACAGGTAAAATAGAATGATTGATGTTTTTACATTTTAAACCAAATAAATAACAGAGAGGAAAGTAATTCTGAAAGATATATTGTACTCACAAACCACAAGCTATACCAGTTAATAGTAAAGGTGCTGTCGTAGTAACTGTGTTAAGTTTATGTGAGTTTCTTCTTAAGTGTGTTCATTATACTCACATTCTAAAATATTATGACGTCTCTTTGGCCATCTAAAAAACTAATTTTTTATGTAATCTTGTGGATTATAGAAACAAACACAAGAGAATTTCCTTCTTGAATCAAAAGAACTTTATTTGGGCAGATGCCCAATCACAAGGACCCAAAAGTGTCTTGTTTGAATCCAAGAGTATACATTTGATAAATTTTAGCAGCATTTTTGCTGCTCAATGTTATTGGTATGTACTTTCCAAAAACATTCCTTATAATGACTTAGTAGCTTTATAACTTTGTCTTTTATTTGGCAAACAAATGATTAGGTGACTTAAGTTTCATGCAGAAATAAGACTGTTTTTCCTCTACAAGATGTTTGGGAGAATCTTTCACTCAAGAACTATTCTTTTTGATGCTCTTAGCTAAAATTCATACTGTCTGAATATATTCTTGGATGTTATTCTGACTTACAGTATCAGTGCTAGCACATATGCCTTTCTAAGAATTAGAAAAAGTCCCAACTCACTCCTTGGATGTTTGCTTTGACAAAAGGATTAGTAAAAGACACCAGTGTTAATTAATTATAGCTGTGAAACAAACCACCTGAGATCATAGGGCTTAAAAATACACCAGTTTCCTGTGATTCTGTGGGTTGACTGAGCTATTCCTTAGATGGTTTACTTGGATTCTTCTTAAAAAGGTATTTAACTCACAGGTCAGTGGGGGTGGAATGTTCAAGATGGTCTTTTTCACCTGTCTGATGACTTCATCTTTATATAATCTCTCTTCTTCAAAGGCCTAGCCTGGCTTCTGTATATGGAGATCTTAGGCTAGCAATCTGAGAGGGGAAGGTTAAAAGCTGTAAAATCTCTTGAGGTCTAAGTTCTTAAACTCACAAAATGTCACTTCTGTCACATTCTCAATTGGTCAAAGCAATGCACAAGGCTAGTCAAAGAAATTTACTTTATCTTTTAATGAGAAGAACAGCGAAATTATATTGCCACATTTTAAAATTTGTAACAATGATCTTGAAATTGGACCCTTTATTCTCACCATATACATACATTAATTAAGTATGAATTAAAGACTAAAATGTAAGACCTCAAACTATAAAAATCATAGACCTTGAAAGAACTCTTCTGGTCATAAGCTTAGGGAAGGAATTTATGACCAAGTCTTCAAAAGCAAATGCAGCCAAAACCAAAAATTGACAAATGGGACCCAATTCAACTAGCGTTTCTGCATAGTAAAAGAAACTGTTAACAGAATAAAAAGACAATCTACAGAACAGAGGCAAATATTTGCAAACTGCGTCCAACAAAGGGCTAATATCTAGAATCTATAGGAATCTAATCAAACCAACAAGAAAATCAAATAACTTTGTTAAAAAGTGGGCAAATGACATGAATAGACACTTCTCAAAAGAAGATATACAAGTGTCCAATAAATATATGAAAAATGTTCTACATTACTAATATCAGAAAAATGCAAATAAAAATCACAATGAGTTATGTTCTCACACCAGTCAGAATGACTATTATTAATAAGACAAAAACCTAACAGATGTGATTGCAGATAAAAGGGAACCCTTATAAGAGGGAGGACCAAAAAACCCCCCACAATTTATTTATAAATAATTGTGTATTCTTACACATATAAATTTCAGTCACCTTCAAAGTACTCTCTGTGTAATGCACTTATGGTGACACCTTTTCCAACGCTCAAAAGAATTTTTGGACTTGTCATTTTTGATGCCTGTTAGTGCTTCTGCCGTTTTTCATTTCACCTCTTCCACATTAGCAAAACATTTCTCTTTGAGGATGTTTTTCATCAGAGAAACAAACAAAAGGTCACTTGGGGTGAGATCAAGCGAATAGGGAGGGTTGGGCATGGGAGTCATGCCATTTTTGGTCGAAAACTGCTAAACATTCAGCACAGTGTGAGCATGTGTACTTGTAAATAACCCATCATAACATGGGCAACCACATTGAAAAAAATCTCCGTTAAAAAAAAAGTCATTGAAGCCAAACACAGCCTCTTGCAACAATACTAGCTGGTACACTTATGTCACTGGGTTTCTAGAACACTTCTAGCAGAGGAAGCCTGTACTACAAGGGTCCACCCTCCAAAAAATAATTGTATTTTGGGAGGCATCCTCATTTAAATAATGTTGGTGGCAATGTAAGCTAGTTTAGTTCTGAGGAAAGCAGTTTGAAGCTTTCTTAAAAAAACTAAAAATAGATTTGCCACCCAAACCAGCAACCTCACTACTAGGTATATGAGGGGGAACTCAAAATCTGGTATTATTTTTTAAACTGTAGGCCCCTTGTAGTACAGGCTTCTTCACTAGGTAAGATCTTCAGGAACCCAACCAAATCAGTGTACCAACTAGTGTTGTTGTGTTAGACTATGTGAGGCTTCAGTGAAATATTTTTAGAGTCTTTCAGCCCATTTGCCCATTTAATGATGGGTGATTTATGAGTGCATCTGCCCACATTGTGCTAAGTGTTCAGCCTTTTTTGACCAAAAACAGCACGACTCCTGTGCCCCACCCTCTCTGTTTAACCAATCTCACCCAAACAACTATTTTTTTGTTTCCCGGGATGAAAAAAGTCCTCAAAAGAAAATGTTTTACTGATATGGAAGAAGTGAAACAAAAAACTGGCAAAAGCACTGCAAGGCATTAAAATTGAACTCTTTTAAACAGTTAAAAAAGCATCTTGATAGATGTATCGAATCAAACGGATAATACTTTAAAGATGACTGAAGTTTAAACATTTAGAAATAAATACACAATTGTTTATAAACACATTCTGATTTTTGGGGGTCACCTCTGGTATTCCCAAAGGCACAGAATATATATACTCGTATGTTTATTGAAGCATTATTCACAATAGCAAAAACATGGAACCAACATACATGCCCATCAACAGTGGACTGGATAAAGAAAATGTGGTACATATACAATGGAATACTATGCATCCATAAAAAATAATAAAATCATGTCCTTTGCAGCAATGTAATGAAGCTGGAAGACATTAATCTAAGCAAATTAACACAGAAACAGAAACCATATACCATATGTTCCATTTGTAAGTGGACGTTAAACACTGGGCACACATGGACATAAAGATGGGAACAGATACTAGAATGCTTAAGGCAGGGAAAGAGGCAAGTGTTGAAAAACTACCTATTGGGTATGCTCACTATTTGGGTAATGGATTCAGTAGGTGCCCACATCTTACCATCACACAATACACCAATGTAACTAATTTGCACATGTACCCTCAGGATATAAAATTTAAAATAATATAAAAACTAAAATGAAATTTATAACAGTGTTCCTCTGGGCTGACACAGCATTGTAGATTACAGTTCATTTAAAAAAAGATACTTCTTTCTACAAATGCACCCATTTGCACAACAGAATAAAGAATGAAAAGTAGAGTGACACTGAACCTCTTTGCTAGGCATCTTTGTTCAAATATACAAACCGCATAGTTGTTATGTGATGGCTCAGAATGTCCCATTAGAATAATTCCTGAGAGTCATTATGGGTCGTGTTATTTATATCTGGAGGACACCTAGTGAACAAAAGAACTCTAGTACAAAGCATGTATGTACAAGAGAGATAATAAGTTAGCTTTAGCCGGGCTCGGTGACTCAACCTGTAATCCCGTGCCTTTGGGAGGCTGAGGTGGGTGGATTGCCTGAGCCTGCGGGTTCGAGACCCGCCTAGGCAACTTGGTGAGACCTCATCTCTACAATAAATCAAAAATCAGCCAGGCGTGGTAGCGCATGCCTGTAATTCCGGCTATTCGGAAGGCTGAGGCGGAAGGATCACCGGAGCCCAGCAGGTCGAGGCTGCGGTGGCCAGGAGCGGCCACTGCACTCCAGTCTGGGCGACGGAGTGAGACTCCAACTCAAAAAATAAAATAAAATAAAATAAGTTAGCTTTATTTTGTGCTAATCAAATATTTAAACATTATATATTTATATTAAATTTTCTTTAAATTGAGCAATGAAAAGGTCATTAAAACCAAGATACATGTTCAACAATTGAACAAATTGAAGCGGTTAAATCTTGTTAAAAAAAAAAAGTGAAGTGCTATGTAATACATGGCTTTGTCTACATGAAATATTGTCTGTCATTAGGAAAAGTGATTAGACTAAGCTTTGTAGCTCCAAAGATTAATAAGAAATACAAGGTAAGGATATGTACAGTATTTTGCATAGTATTTGTGGACTGAATAGATTAATTAATTACAGCTTTCTTAGAAACTTGATTTTTAAAAATATATTTTAATTTTCAAATTTTATCATATATTGAAAAATTATAGATGGATATATTTTTGGAGTAAAAAATGGTGCTATAATTTTTGAATACAATATGAAGATTACCACATGAGGTAAGTTTTAAAAGATCAATTATTTGACAATTATTTGGGGAATGTAGAAGCTTCCCAAAACTGTCACATTAATGATTTAGAGAATGAAATTATTTGTTATGAAAGACAGAGACAAACACATTTATAATACTACACATTCGTACATGCAATACATCACTAAAAAAATGAAAAAGAGCCGGGCTTGGTGGCTCAGCCTGTAATCCCGCGCCTTGGGAGGCTGAGGTGAGTGGATTGCCTGAGCCTGCGGGTTCGAGACCCGCTTGGGCAACTTGGTGAGACCTCATCTCTACAATAAATCAAAAAACTAGCCGGGTGTGGTAGCGCACCTGTAGTTCCAGCTACTTGGAAGGCTGAGGCGGAGGGATCCCCGGAGCCCAGCAGGTCGAGGCTGCAGCGGCCGGAAGCGGCCACTGCACTCCAGTCTGGGTGACAGAGTGAGACTCCAACTCAAAAAAAAAAAAAAAAAAGAAAAAGAATCTGTTACAGTTAACTTTATAGAGAAAAAAAGGTGTCTTGGTGACAGAAAAGAGAGAATGAAGTAGTTTTTATGTATACCCTTTAGAAACTTGAATTTTTATATTTTGATAACATGTAAGCAAATGTTATCTAAACACACATACATTTACTAGTGTGGTGTTAAGATTCCATAACAGGGGAAAAGAACAATTTTACTGCATTTTGCAAAGCATTTTAACTCTTGCGTTTCTCAATTTATACCTAACTCAAAAACAAACCACATAACGTCTTCAAAACTTTACTTGAGAGTGAAAGCTAGAGAGAGAGAGAGAGAGAGAGAGAGAGAGAGAGAGAGAGATTTGCCAACATGCAGAAGGACATGAACTTGAAATCCCCCGTTTCAGCTAATGATGGAAGGTTTCTGCTGAGTCATTGCATCCTTTAATTCTATCTTATGAATGTTGGTCCAGGTGGAAACTCAGTGGGCAGTCATGGGATAATAGGTTTCTACAAGTAAAGCTAATTGGAATGTATGTGGCTTTACTCTGTGACCCCGGCCTCATTAGAGCCAATTTCTAACCCCTTTGGTGCGTTGGTTCCTGCTTAGTAAGAGGAACTTTGACTTTTAATGAAGAGAGTTAAGGTAAAGAAGTAACAATTTTTGATTTTAAGATGAGAAAAAATGGCAATACTTCAGGTTAGAAGAGGTTTTTCCAATTTAAACTTTTTTTTTCTAATTAACTCAATCAGACATTGAAAGAAAAAGTCAGATCTCTAAGGCTGCCTTGAAGAAAGATAGGAGTCAATCAGAATCCTCTTGTTAGCACCCACTCTAAAAATATCTGAGGATCTAGTTGGAGAGGTTTGATCTTCAATTTTCTTTTCGAGGTCCCTTAATAATCCGGACTTATTCTTTATTTTTAGTCAACTAGCTCAATATCTGCTTACTGATTAAATTGCTATAAATAAATACTGATAACAGTAGAGACAAAATGTCATTCATGCTAACAAATTGCATGTTCTACCATAAATGTTGATGACCATGTATCATCACACTTTCCAAATTATTTCTGCAAAGACTGAAGCTATTCACCCATATACACCGAAATTCAGCAGAATAAATATCTCAGTTGTCATGTTTACCATAGTCGATATATAAAGCTTTGTGAAGATCAAACGATTCAGAGACACCATTATATCCATGTTCATACACGAACATCTGTGGCAAATCAAATCCATTAATTATTTATGAGAGCAGGAAAACTATAATGTAGGCCATTGTGATACAATTTGGGAATATGTTATCTAGCCTTTTCCTGTCTGTATGTGTATATATTTAAGCTGGTAACAGTGGGTGGTGGTAGTGGTGGGAATAGTCGTAGTTGCAATTGTGACAATGGATATCTGTGTAATTTTGGCAAGACTCATAACGCCACTCAATAGTATTAAGCACCTTATCCTTGCCATTCATGATACTAAGCATATGGAGAAACAGTAGTGGATTCATTAACCATATTATTTGTCCTTGTAAAGACTACAGTGTAATCATTTATTGTGATAGGAGACCATTAAAAGGATTGTGTATGTCTAGATTGATCAAACACTAAAACTATACCCAGTGGCAGTGAAATAAAGAAATCAGAAGGACAGACATCATCTGGAGCCTTATAACCTAGAGTACCAATTCCACGACAACCCTGGTTTTGAGTTCTTTTAGTGCTATTTACTAGCTGTGTGATCTTGAAGTCCTTTCCTCTTTAAGCATTGTTAACATGATTAAATGAGATAAAACATGTAAAATACTTATATTAGTAGCCAGCTGAATAAATATTAGCCTTTTCCATCTTATCACATAGTAATCACAACATCATTTTAAAGGTTTCACACCATTCCTTTAAGTGAATATACCATAAATTGTTTCACTATCCCTTCATTAGTTTCCAAAATGTGTGTGATACTATGTAACTCTTTGATGAAAGTTTGTTTACTTTGGCTATCATTTGATTATATCTATGAAAATACAGAATCTTCTCCGATTACATCTTGCCTTCTAGGAAGTGCGGGTGAATACCCATGACCTATTTTCACCAGTTTTGAGCATTCCTGTTGTGAACCAATCATTTTCCCTCTGATTTCATCCTCATAAGGTTAGATGCCTCATAATCAAGCAATGGCAATAACATCAATGTTAGTACATGACTTCTCATCTTATTAAATTACTATATTTAATAACTCTCATTTGTGTTTCCTTCCTAGGAACACAATTTAATATGCATCACTAGATAAATATATCTCCTTTAAAAATTCTCTGTATGTATACATAGCATGTACTGTTTTGTGCCATAAATCTTGCTCTATTATGTCACTCAACACCATTTTTAAGATTTTGGTATATTGTTGTATTTCTATCTTGCTAATGACTTCTGATTGCTTCACATTGCAATTATGAAGATCAGTGTTGCTCCTGTCTGTTCTAGCTATAGACACCTACCTGGGTTGTCTCCAACTTGTGTCTCCACTATGCTTTTACAAGAGAAACGGAGATACTTTCTGATGGTTTTACTGAGTATTGGAATTGCTGGTTTCTAGGGTTTTATACACTCTTTTTACTATATTCTTTCATAAATATTGTTCTCAAGGGTGGATACAGTGATTCATATTTCAGTCAACAGGGTATGAGAAGTTCTATTTATCCACATCCTTAACAACACTCTATTCTTTAAGTTTACTATAGAAAAATAAAAAAAAATATATAAACTAGGTGGTTTTAATTTTAATATCTCCAATTACTTGTAATGTTGGGCATCATTTCATTTTTTTCTAGTCATTTTGTTTTCTGTTACTATGAATCAACTTCTCATATTCATAATCTTTCTATTGGGTTTTCTAATTTCTTTCTGTTGATTACAAGATACCTTTATATATTTAAAATATCCCTACTTCTTTCAGATATCACAATTATTTTCTCTCATTCTCACTCTTTTTAAACTTTATAGCATACTGGGTTGAAAAATAAAACTTTGATTGCTAGCCTGCTCTTTGGCCAGTTTCACAGGTCTGAGGGCTTGCAGAAAATGGCCCCATATACAGCTCTGTTTGCCGCTGCAGCCGCCGCCGTCGCCATAGCCACTGGCCACATTGGCCCGTGGACTGGAGGCCCTCGGGTCCAGCACTGCACTGCTGGCTCAGCTGACGCCGCTGCTGCTCCCTCCTGCAGTCGCTGCCCTGCCTGGATTGGCTCGAGATTCCTGGCCATGGAGTTCTTTCCATGCAACGCACCATTCTGCTGAAGAGGCTGCCACTGCCACTGCTCCTTCCTGTGGCTGCTCCCTTCCCCTGCCCAAGGCGGCCCCCAATTCCCAGCCCAGGGGGCTCGGGGCCCCCACACCTCCTACACAGTTCCACCCAGCATGAGCCACCCACTGCCAGACGGACCTGCAGCTCCTGGCTGTCCCACACTCCACCTCCCCCAGTTGGACCTGATGAGTGGGTGGGATAACAGCTAGCCCTGAGACTGCATTGACCCACCCAGCTCTGCCTAGCTCTGCGGTCTCCAGCTTGAGATCTAAGGTAATAAAATCAAACTGGTAGGGATCAAAACCCCTCTCCCCTGCTAGATCAGACACCTGTCAGATTTGAACAGCAGACTTCTCAGGCAGCAAGCTGACAGAGCTTAGATCCGATCCGACCCCCCCCCCCCCACCGCCCCCAGCAGGCCTGGGGCATCAGATCCTAACAGTGAATAACCCTACCAGCCTGCAATGGAAACCAGAGATCAGAGCTGAAAAAACATTGGACTTAGAGGGATGATCTAAGAGCAGACTTGGTTCCCTTGTTTTTATTTTTCCTATTTGTATTGTTTGTATGTTTGTTTTACTTATACTTTTTCTTTTTTCCTCTTTTATCTCTCTTCTTATTGCTCTTGAGAATGTTTTCATACTAGCCTTGCCTCTGATAGTTTACTGATTTTTTTAAACAATTATTTAGATTTCATGCTTGTGTAAAGATTAGTATCAATAAGGAGGTTGACTGGCTTGCGTGTCTGTATGATTGTATGCTTTAGTTTTTTTTTTTTTTTCTTACTCTTTTCTGTCTTTGAGTCTCTTTTCATTTATTAGTCAGTACATTTGTCTGTTTTTCCCTCTTACTCTTCTCACTCTCCACCCTCCTCTTCCTCCCCTCTCCTATTCTATCCCTTTCCTTTTTCTTACCACATTTTGCTTTCAGGGAGTAAATCTATTCCCCCACTGCATGGACAGATTGCAAGGCAGTTCCAGGGTATTCATATACCTGTCAGTGGATACTGTGATCTGCAGATAGATTTTGAATCATAGCTTCCCCTTAATTCAATCTCAAAACTTCAAATTAAAAAAGTACAATCTTCAACCCACAGTCAAGCTTCAGAAGTAAACAAAGCTAGAGGATTCACACAAGGAAGAATAGGAGATCAAGCAAACAGAAATAAAAGCAACCCTGCGACCCCTGAACAACAAAATTAAAGAAGTGGGGAAAAAAAGGAAAAAGTGGGGGGGACAATCTAAACAAATGAAGAAAAATCAAAAGAAAAATATAGGGAGACTCACAGACTACTGGGAGGCCAGACACTGAGAAAACAGACTTCGGAATGCAAACAATGAAGAGCCCCCAGAATGACCGGTCACATGCTACATGCCCAGACATCAAGACACCAATAGAAAGAGTAAAAAGAATTTAGGAGAGACAAAAGGAAAATAGGAAGGAGTTGATAATGGAAATAACAGCAGATTGAAATAAATAACAAACTAATAAGCATGGAAAGAGGAATTAACCAAGCAGAAGAAAGAATCTCAGAGCTTGAGAACTAAAGTACAGAACTAATCCAAACTGCCCAAACCATAGAAAAGGAGCTTAAAAAGACAGAACAAAACCTTCAAGAGATGAGCAATTACTTCAAGAGACCAAACTTAAGAGTAATTGCACTTCCTGAGGCAGAAAGAGAGACAGAGACAACCCTAGAACAAACATTCCATGAAATTATTCAAGAAAACTTCCCTCATCTCATTGGTGACCTGAAAATTCAAACACAGGAGATTCAGAGAATCCCTGCAAGACAACAAATGAGAAGACCAACTCCCAGACACATAATAATTTGCTTAAACAAAGTAGGTATAAAAGAAACATCCTAAAGGCAGCAAGAGAAAAAGGTCAGACTACCTACCGGGGAAGACCAATTAGAATAGCAGCAGATTTATCTACAGAAACACTGCAGGCTAGGAGAGCTTGGAGCTCAATCTTCAAAGTCCTCAAAGATAATCAATTTCAACCAAGAACAACCTACCCAGCTAAACTAAGCTTCATCAATGAGGGAGAATTAAAATCTTTCCCAGACATCCAATCCCTAAAAACTTGCGCTGCCTGTAGACCAGCCCTACAAGAAACACTTAAGAAAGCATTAAACACAGAAGAAAAGGAAAAAAGAACAACAACATTCTTCACAAGAGTGCAGGAAAAAGATTGAAAACCCACACAAATCAACCCAAAAATCAAAAGAAACACAAGAAACAAACAGGATCAACAACACCTCTATAAGAACCCCATGACAGTGATAAACTCTGACATTTCAATAATTAGCCTGAATATCAGTGGACTAAAGGCACCACTGAGAAGACATAGAATGGAAAAATGGATAAAATATCATAAAGCAACAATATATTGTCTCCAAGAGACTTAGCTCACCAGAAAGGACATTCACAGACTCAAAGTAAAAGGATGGGAAGCAAAATTCCAAGCAAATGGAACACAAAAGAAAGCTGGAGTTGCAATTTTAATCACAGACAAAATACCCTTTAAGCTATCAAAAATTAAAAAAAAGATGAAGAAGGTCACTATATAATGATAAAATGTTCAACCCATCAACAAGAAATATCCATCCTAAACATATATGCACCCAACAAAGGAGCACCAAAGTTCATAAAGCAGCTTGTATAGAAACTTAAAAAAGAGATTGACCCTAACACTATCATAGCTGGGGACTTTAATACCCCACTCACAACCCTGGACAGATCATCAAGACAAAAAACCAGCTAGGAGATCCAGAAACTCAATAAGAGTTGAACAAATGGACCTGATTGATAGCTATAGAACACTCCACCCAATGATCACAGAATATACATGCTACTCCTCACCGCATAGAACATACTCCAAGACCGACCACATCATTGGCCATAAATCAAACATAAGCAAATTTCATAAGATGGAAATATTGTCATGTACCTTCTCAGAACACAGTGGAATAAAAATTAATATCAACACCAACAAAGTTCCTCCAAAATTCACAAAGACATGGACATTAAACATTATGATGCTAAGCGACTCCTGGCTCAATGATGAAATGCAAACAGAGATTAAAAGGTACTTGGAAACAAATGAAAATGAAAAAACATGTTATAAAAACCTCTGAGATGCCTTAAAAGCTGTAGTAAGAGGGAAATTCACCCGGGCCCGGTGTCTTAGCCTGTAATCCCACAGTTTAGGAGGCTGAGGTGAGTGGATTGCCTGAGGCCATGGGTTTGAGACCCTCCTGGGCAACTTGGTTAGACCTCATCTCTACAATAAATCAAAAAATTAGCCGGGCATGGTAGTGTGCGCCTGTAGTTCCAGCTACTTGGAAGGCTGAGGCAGAAGGATCACCGGAGCCCAGCAGGTCGAGGCTGTGGTGTCCGGGAGCGGCCACTGCACTCCAGTCTGGGTGACAGAGTGAGACTCCAACTCAAAAAAAAAAAAAGAGGGAAATTCATATCTTTACAAACACACATAAAGAAAATGGAAATATCACAAGTTAATAGCCTAACAAGTCACCTAAGGAAGCTGGAAAAAAAAGACTACTAAAACCCTAACTTCAGCAGAAGAATCCAGATCACTAAAATAAAAGCACAAATCCAGGACATTGAAGACAAAAAGATAATACAAAAAATAAACGAAATAAAAAGCAGGTTCTTTGAAAGGATAAACAAGATTGATGGTCCCCTAGTCAAACTGACCAAGAAAAAGATAGAAAAAGTCCAAATAAACTCAATCAGAAACACAAAAGATGAAGTCACAACTGACCTGGAAGAAATTAAAAATGTTATCAGAGACTACTATGTACAATTGTATGGAAGCAAACTTGAAAACCTAAAGGAAATGGAGGACTTTCTGACATCATATAACCTCCCTGGGTTAAAACAAGAAGACACTGAGATGCTAAATAGATCAATAACAATCAAGGAAGTTGATTATGTCATAAGAAAACTACTGACAAAAAAAAGCCCTGGACCAAATGGCCTTTTCTGCATCTACAAAACATACAAGGAGGAACTGATAACAATCCTATTGAAAGTATTCCAGGCGATTGAGAATGATGGCACTCTCCCCAAATCATTTTATGAAGCTAACATCGCATGGATACCCAAGCCGGGTAAAGACCCAACAAAGAAAGAGAACTACAGGCCAATATCTTTGATGAACATAGATGTTAAAATTCTTAACAAGATCCTAGCAAACTGGATTAAACAACACATCTCAAAAATCATCCATCACAACCAAGTAGGCTTCATCCCCAGGATGCAAGGCTGGTTCAACATTTGTAAGACCATAAACATAATTAAATACATCAACAGATGTAAAAACAAAAACCACATGATTATATCATTAGATGCAGAAAAAGCTTTTGATAAAATCCAGCACCCCTTCTTGATAAAAACCCCCGAACATGGAGGCATACATGGAACGTTCCTCAAAATAGTAAAAGCCATCTACAAGAAACCCACAGCCAGCATACTCCTAAACAGACAGAAACTGGAACCATTTCCCCTGAAAACTGGAACAGGAGAAGGCTGCCTACTCTTGCCCCTCCTGTTCAACATAGTTTTGGAAGTCCTGGCTAGAGCAATCAGAGAAGAGAAGGTGATCAGGGGTGTCCAGATAGGAAAAGAGGAAGTCAAGTTATCTCTCTTTACAGACGACATGATTGTATATCTTGAAAACCCAAGAGAATCTGCCAAAAACCTCCTTGCACCAATAAAGACTTTGGCAAAGTCTCAGGCTATAAAATAAATGTACAAAGACAATTGCATTTCTATACATCAATAATAAACAAACAGAAACCCAGATAAAAAACACAATTCCATTTACAATAGGAACAAAATAAAATGAAATACCTTGGCATCTTCCTAACCAGAGATGTAAATGACCTTTACAATGAAAACTACAAAACACTGCTCAAAGAAATTAAAGATGACACAAGCAAGTGGAAAAATACTCCATGCTCATGGATTGGAAGAGCGAATATTGTTAAGATGTCCATTTTACCTAAGGCAATCTACTGATTTAATGCAATACTCTTCAAATTACCAGCAACATTTTTCTCAGACCTAGAAAAAACAATACAGGAATTCATATGGAAACATGAACAACCAAGAATAGCCAAAACAATCCTCAGAAAAAAATAAATAAATAAAAACAGGAGGTATCACACTCCCAGACTTAAACTATACTATAAAGCTACAATAATCAAAACAGCCTGGTATTGGTACAAGAACAGGCATATAGACCAATGGAATAGAATTGAGATCCCAGAAGCAAAACCTCAGTTTCTTAACCAACTCATCTTCGACAAAGCCTCCACAACCCACTACTGGGGAGAGGAGAACCTATTTAATAAATGGGGCTGGGAAAACTGGCTGACCACATGCAAAAGATTGAAACAGGACCCTACCTATCCCCATACACAAAAATTAACTCTAAATGGATCACAGAACTGAATGTGAAGCCTCAAACTGTAAGAACCTTAGAAAATGCAGGAGACACTCTTATGGAAGTTGGAACTGGCAACCGATTCATGATCAAAACCCGAAGTGCCCAGGCCATAAGAGGTAAGATAGACAAGTGGGACCTCATCAAACTGACAAGCTTCTACAAAGCCAAAGAAACCATCAAGAGAGTAAGGAGACAGTCCACAGACTGGGAAAAAATATTTGCCAACTCCATGTCTGGAAAGACCTAACATCAAGGATCTACAAGGAACTCAAAGGTGCTGAAAAGAAAAAAAAAACCAAAAAAACAGCCCCATTGCAAAGTGGGCAAAAGATATGAATAAGCACTTCTCAAAAGAAGATATATGAGTAGCCTCACTAATCATCAAGGAGATGCAAATTAAAAGTACACTGAGATATCATCTAACTCCAGTCAGAATGACCATCATCAATAACTCAAAAAAATAACAGATGCTGGAGAAGATGTGCCAAAAAGGGAACACTTCTACACTGTTGGTGGGAATGTAAAGTAGTATGGCCTCTGTGGAAATCAGTGTGGCGATTTCTAAAACTCCTAAAAATTGACCTTCCATATGATCCCACAATCCCCCTACTGGGAATATACCCAGAAGAACTCAGATCACTCCATAAAAAAGATACCTGCACACATATGTTTATCACAGCATTGTTTACAATAGCAAGAACATGAAACCAACCGTGCTGCCCATCAAAAGAGTACTGGATAAAAAAATGTGGTACATATACACAATGGAATATTACGCAGCCATAAAGAAGAACAAAATCATGAACTTCGCAGCAACCTGGATGGAATTAGAGCAGAAACAAAGAGATGAGTATCGCATGTTCTCACTCATAAGTGGACCTTGAACAACTACCATATTACTGTAGAAAAGGAATTGAAAGTAGCAGGAAACTGTGCGGAGGGGGGTGGGTGGGATAGCTGGGATTAACGATAGTTGATATCCACCTGGGGAAGGGGGGGGCACTCCTCATCAATAAGGGTACTTGTACAAGGAACATTTGTATTCCTAACCCTGAATTGTATCCCACAATTTCAAAATAAAAATTAAAAAAAAAGAAAAATGAAATCTTAATATAATCAAATAATTCTTTGACCTTATTATATGTACATTTAATAAATTATTTAAGAACTATCTCTTTTCTCTCCAGTTATATAGAGAGGGTACTAAAAAATGTATACACATTTTAAGAAAGGAAAAAACTATATTAAAATTATAATACTCAATAGGATGAATACAAGTAACATTTGACTCCTGCAATTATGAGAGGTGCTCAAAGTGGTTATCATTAATTTCCAGACACTTCTGATTCTGGCAAACATCTCTTAAAATGTGTATACATTTTTTGGCTCCCCCAGTATACACATCCGTGTCTGTATTCCTAATTTTCATTGAGGAAACTCAGGGTGCCAAAAGTGTATACCCATTTTAAGAGATTTATCTATGTATTACTTTTCAAAGTTGAATTGATTTATGGTAGCAATGTGTAGTATGATGTGTGCTCAAAAGATGACGTTCATCAAATGAATGCCAGCATCACCATGTGACAGGCAGGACAGTCAAAGAAAATGGTGGAAGCACAGTTGCAGTTCAAGGAAAACAAGACCATTTTGAAGTGGTATTTGAAATTTGAGAACATTGTGGAAGTACAACAACAATGGAGGCATGAGTATGCAACAGAACCTCCAACATGCTTAACATTTGCACGCATTCGTGATAAGTTTGAGAAGCATGGTACTGTGTGTGAAATGCACAAGGGAAGATCTGGGAGGTCCCACACAGAAACAAGTTCTGAAGCAGTTCGCTGTAATCAGAAGTGTCTGGACACTGATGGTAACTATTTTGAGCACCTCTTGTAATTGCAGCCATCAAATGTGACTTGTATTCATCTTTTGTTATTGGTATTTATTGAGTATTACAATTTTAATACAGTTTTTTTCCTTTCTTAAAATGTACATACATTTTTTTGGCACCTTCTCTCTCTCTCTCTCTATAGGTGTGTATGTGTATCAGGAGGGACTCAAAAAACCCCGGATTATCTTTTGGAGGGTAGGCCCCTGGTAGTACAGGTTCTCCCTACTAGGTCAGTGTTCCAGGAACCCACAGGCATCAGTATACCAGTTAGCATTGTGATGAGAGGCTGTGTTTGGTTTCAGTGGATTTTTTTTTTTTTGGAGATTCTTTTAATATATTTGCCCATATCATGATGAGTGATATACGAGCACACCTGCTCACAATGTGCTGAGTGTTCAGCGTTTTTGACCAAAAACAGCATGACCCCTGTGCACCCCCCTTCTCATTCACCAGATCTTGCCCTGAGTGACAGTATTTTTTGTTTGTATTCTCAGATGAAAAACGTCTTCAAAGGGAAATGTTTTGCTGATGTGGAAGAGGTGAAACCAAAAACAGAAGCACTAAAAGGCATCAAAATTGACAAATTCAGAAACTGTTTTAAACAGTAGAAAAAGTATCTAAATAGGTGTGTTTCATTAAACACAGAGTACTTTGAAGGTGACTGAAGTTTAACCAAATAAGAATAAATACAGAATTTTTATAAATAAATTCCAAGTTTTTGGGGGTCCGTATATATATGTGTAATCCTGATTTTATATATATATAATATATATATATTCATTAGCTTTATAGTTTCAACTTTTAATTTTAGGTCATAAAGTAATTGAGTTTTGTTTGTCTATGTTAAAATTTAGACTTTTTTTTAGATAAAGCCAGTTTTCTCATCACTGTTTGTTAATCCAGCCTTACCTCACACGGATTAATAATCTTATACCAATTCTCATGCATATAATTTTCATCTAGGCTTTCTCTCCAGATCCATTATTTGTTAGTTTCTTCCTGTGTTTATAGAACAAAGTTTTTATTCTTCAGCTATGCAGCATGTCATTATATTTGGAAGGACAAGTTCTTCCTAGTTATTCTTCTTTCCTGGTTATTTGTATATTGTTATTCTTCTATAAAACTTTAGATTTAGTCTGCCAAAATCTAGTTTAAAAAATATTTGCTAAAATTTGAAATAGAATTGACTGAATGTATATATTAAAATAGACAAAACTAAGATCTTAAAATTAACATCATTTTTAACATGACGTATTTATCCTTTTTTCTTTCATTAGAGTTTTAAATTTTTCTCAACAAAGGTCTGTGTCTTTCCTCTTTGGTTGATTCATAGATCCAATTTACAGTAGAAATCTAGATAAGGTCTCTTAAATTATATTTTCTAATATTAATGGTATATAAAAATTGTGCCATTACAATTTAATCTTTTATCTAGCAAGTGTCCTGAACTGACTTGTTTGTTTGAAATATTTATTATATTAATGCTCATGGATTTTTATGGGGGGGTGGATGACTGTGACACATGAAAAACAGATGACATATTTGTCTTTTTCTTTTATATTTCTGTATCTCCTTATTCCTGGAATAACTCCACGTTAATAATCATCATATGCTTTTAAATATACTTTTATTATTTACATCTATTTATAGTTAATAGGACTATAACCTTATGCTATCCTTATCCAGTATTAAAACTAAGATAATAAAAACCACAACAAAATGAATAATGAATACGACATTGACTTCGTTTAGTTTCCAAAAAATCAGAGCTTGAGACAAGGCAGGGATTAAGGTAGTATGTTACAGATGTGATATCAGAGTAGGGAGAGTGAGACAAAGGAGGAAAGACAAAAAAAAAATTGTTTCAAAGACATGACTGTGAGAAATGTGGACTTATTTCTTTCAGAAATATGCCTGCAGGTGTTCACATGGAGTTCCTATCTGCTAGACCCTTTCTCCCACAGATTGAAGTTTGGCTCTAGAGGCATAAATTCTCCAACACTTCTAGGCTCATTTGTGTGTAGTTACAAAGCAGAAGGATGGGGTGATTTATTTAGGTGGAGGGTAAAAGGCTAGTCTGAGCTTAAATAAAATTGTCCAGTATCTGCTACTGGTATCAGAAATGGGTTAAGGGGATGTGAATGGGACAACAAACAGAAGTATTTGCTACAGCCTCTTACTTGTGCTACTCAGACCTGCTTGTGATTACTTTTTTTTTTTTTGAGTTGGAGTCTCACTCTGTTGCTCAGACTGGAGTGCAGTGGCCACTCCCGGCCACCGCAGCCTCGACCTGCTGGTCTCCGGGGATCCTTCCACTCAGCCTTCCAAGTAGCCGGGACTACAGGTATGTGCTACCACGCCCGGCTAATTTTTTGATTTACTGTAAAGATGAGGTCTCACCAAATTGCCCAGGTGGGTCTCGAACCCGCATGCTCAGGCAATCCACTCACCTTGGCCTCCCAAGGCGCGGGATTACAGGCTGAGCCACCGAGCCCGGCCTGTGATTACTTTTGTCTGCTATGTTACTAAGTCTTTAAACTTGAAGTAGGCCTTAATACCTAAAAAGGACAAAATAAAGGCCCATTTGTAACAAGCTATAATCAATACTTCTGCAAGGGACTTAAGGTAGCAATTACACAGATCATCTTTCTCTTCTATTGTCTATTCTAGTCTTCTCTTGTCCTTCACTAACATTTTTTGGTCTAGGTGGGTTTCCAGGTTGGGATTGTCATGATCTTGAACCATGAAAAATCTGAACCCTTGTTTTTATTAGCACATGTTGCTGCAATTGTCTATTCAGCATTACCACAGTCATAAAACCATTGGGAGATATCCTAGAGTGTCTTTATGAAACACAATTATGAAATATAAATATAAAATATTTTAAAAGTGAACAAATTATCTGTATCACAGATGGTGTAACAATTATGTATCATCATAAGTTATTTTCCAACGTGATTTCACTTAATATATGAGAATTTTCTTTTATAAAATTTGTTTTATATAGTATATTTAATGCCAGTATATTACATATTTACATGAATTAAAATATATTTACATATTAAAATATATGTAATATTTTAAATTAAACATTTTTATTAATGTGATAAAAATGATGAGCACTTTTAAAGATGTGAGGTACAATTCAAGATTAGGTAGATAAGTGGTCATCATACAGGTAAAGTTTGGACCTCCCTTTGGTCTCCACTTCACCTGGCTTGATATCATGTATCCATATTGATGCCATGTGCCCCCTCCCACCCTTGGTATTCTGCTACTGCCAATCCCTTTTTTATGGTATTATGATTAATGTTCAGGATTCGCTTATTAGTGACAACACATAATACTCAGTTCTTTGTTTCTGTGATAGATCACTGAGTACTGTGGACTCTAAATCCATCGAAATTGCTGCAAAGTCCTTGTGTTTGTCCTTCTTTATGGCTGCATAATATTCCATGTTATATCACATTTTTTAATCCAGTCTGCTTTTGATGGGCAGCACAGTTGGTTCCATGTTTTTGCTATTGTGAGTGCACATATCTTTTTAGTAGAATGATTTGAGTTCCTCTGGGTATTTTCCCAGAAGAGAAATTGCTGAGTCATATGGAAGGTCAATTTTTAGATCATTTAGGAACCACCACACTGTTTTCCACAGAAGCTGTACTAGTTTACAGCCCCATCAACAGTGTAGAAGCATTACCATTTCTCCACATCTTTGCTAGCATCTGTTTTTTGAGTTATTAACGATGGCCATCCTGACTAGAGTTAGGTGGTTTTTCAGCGTGATTTGGATTTGCATTTCTTTGATGATTAGTGAGGCAGAGCATTTTTTCATGTATCTATTGGCTGCTCATATATCTTTTTTTGAGAAGTGTCTATCCATATCTTTGGCCCACTTTTTAATAGGGCTGCGTGTGTTTTTTTTCCACTTGGCATGTTTGAGTTCCTTGTAGATCCTGGATGTTAGGTCTTTCAGATGTACAGTTGGCAAAAGTTTTTCCCATTCTGTAGGCTGTCTCCCTGCTCTCTTGATGGTTTCTTTTGCTTTGCAGAAGCTTTTCAGTTTGATGAGGTCTCACTTGTCTACCGTATCTGTTATAACAGGGACATCTGGGGTTTTGATCAGAAATTAGTTTCCTATTCCAATTTCCATGAGGGTGTCTCCTGCATTTTCTAAGATTCTTATAGTTTGAGGTTTTATGTTTAGGTCTTTGATTCATTTAGAGTTAATTTTTGTGTATGGTGATAGGTAGGGTTTCTGCTTCAATCTTCTGCATGTGGTCAGCCAGTTTTCCCAGCACCATTTACTGAATAGGTTTTCCTCTCGCCAGTGGTTGTTGGTGAAGGCTTTGTTGAAGATGAGCTGGCAATCTACATATTCAACACAATACCCATTAAATTACCAGCATCATTCTTCTCAGACCTGGAAACAACAATATAGAAATTCATATGGAACAAAAATGACCATGAATAGCCAAAACAATCCTCAGCAAAAGAAACAAAGCAGGAGGCATACACTTCTAAACTTTAACTTTGTCATAAGGCTACAATATAATACTTAAAACAGCCCGGTATTGGTACAAGAACAGGCATATAGACCAATGGTGAACACTTTGATAAAAATGTTTGTGTAGATTTCCTTCAGACAAATAAATATTATTGTGGAAGCATTGGGTCAAAAAAATAAACATTTTTTATAGTTTGTAATACATATTGCCTATCTGTTACAAATACATATTCTTTAGATTATAAGAAGGATCCCTTGCCTTTAAGTCTTTTAAAGAAAACAAGTAGTAAAACTGATAAGCTATAATGAAGAAAAGTGGCACACATTGTGAAGAAAATTTTAGTAAGTTAATTTCTTCATGGAAATTTAATATATATAATAAGCCAGATTTTTTTATTCCTCTGTCAATATGAGGCAGGCACAGGAATCAGTTTTGAAAGCTAGTAAGATCTTAACTCCAGTTAGGCCTTGACCTGACACCAACATGAACCTGTATTCATAAACATCATTGTACTGACTTGGCATTAAAGATTAATTTTACTCTTTTACCACTTGTGAATTTTTTCATGGGAAACAAACAAACAAACAAACAAAAACCTGAACAAGAAGAACCAGAAGAAGAATTTCATAAGTTTGTTTATTAAATGTCTAAGCCTAAAATTTATTTACTGCTGTGTCCTAATACATATCCATTTTATACATAAAAAATGTTACTAAAAAAACAGACACAATAAAGCAGAAGTCTTGTAGAACAGTCAAAGCTCAAGTTTGCATCCTCCTCAATTCACTCCCCAAGGTTATGCCTATTATATATTCAGACAAAACAAGCAAAAAACATTGATTCAAATGTTTCTAAATATTTATTTCTGCTTACTGATTTTTTCCCCATTTTTGTTGGAATACTTTGAAATTTTAGAGGCAAAAGGCCTAGAATTAATTTAACAGTTCTAACTCCAATCTAAATTTCAATGCTACTTTGAAAAATACTCGCTTTACATATTTTTAAGGAGCAGTAATTTAAGATCAATTCCTCTAAGTGCTCCTTTCTGTGTTACTCAGTAAATCAATACATATTGTCATTTGTAAAATGCAAAGCTTTTAAAACTGCTCTCTTCCATATTTCCTGAGAATTGTTACAACAATGAAAACAAGCATTAAATGACATGCCTATTTTTTTTTTTTTTTTGAGTTGGAGTCTCCCTTCATCACCCAGGCTGGAGTGCAGTGGCATACTCACGGTCACCCCAGTGTCGACCTGCTGGACTCTGGCGATCCTTCCACCTCAGCCTTCCAAGTAGCTGGAACTACAGGCATGTGCTACCATGCCCAGCTAATTTTTTTATTTACTGTAGAGATGAGTTCTGCCAAGTTTACCAGGCTGGTCTTGAACCCGCGGGCTCAGGCAATCCACTCACCTTGGCCTCCCAAAGTGCTGGAATTACAGGTTGAGCCACCAAGCCCAGTCGACATACCTATTTTTATAAAGTAAGATAGCTATAGAAACAAGACAAAAGTAGGATCTTCTAATATCTTTCTGCTTTCCAGGCAATGGTTAAATTTCAGTTGGAACGTTGCCATGTGGCTATTATAATACATTTGGAAAAACAACAATTGATGCTTGAGAAATTCTGAGAGACATAAAAAATTACTCCCACTAGGTTTTTAAAAAAATGTTAAACATAATTCATTATTATTTTAGTTACATTTAAAAACTTTGTATGTGTTAATTTACCTCTGTTTGATGATTTATATTGTAAGATTGGTTTAACTGAAGGTCTGTAAAATTCTCAAATCTAATTTTTACAATAGTGTATTATATTCAGTATCTATAGTTTAAGAATCAAAATGACAAACTTAATAATTTAATGAATGAAGAAGTACTATTTTAAAAAATACATTTAGTCATCTAATTAACAATTTTCTAAGTGACCATTATATCTCACATGTTTCTTGACTTCTAGGAAGAAAGAATAGAAACAATATTTTTCCAAGTGTCCAGGTAGAATTTTTTCTTAACCACTGTGATCAGTAAATGATGGCTCTAGGCTATATCCATCTTTCTGTTATTGTAATTTAAATTTTATAAAAACACAATTAGTTCTTTTTATTTTTGCATGGTATATGGTTGCTTTAGTGCTATGACCATAGAGTTGTGTATTTGAGACAGAATATATAGCTCATATTTACTGTAGAATATATATTTACTGTCTGTCCCATTGTTACAAAGTTTGCAACAACTACTTTTTTTTTCTAAAATTTGCCTCATACTTGCTCATTTTAATATACTTATGGAAGTAGTTTTTAGCTAAAGTCAGCTTAAAGAATTTTTATATAATAGATGAAGCTAAATTATAAATAAATAGAAATATTAAATTTGATTTCATATTTAAAATATGCTCAGATACTTTCAAATTATGTTCCCCAGAACATTGAGAAGATATTGAACAACACATTAGTCATGAGAGCATCTACATTCTTGAAAGACTGGCCACATATGACTGCTAGAGATCTTGCCTTTTAAAAAGCTTTTTTTTTTTTTTTTTTTTGAGTTGGAGTCTCATTGTCACCCAGATTGGAGTGCAGTGGCCGCTCCCGGCCAGCGCAGCCTCGACCTGCTGGGCTCCGGCGATCCTTCCGCCTCAGCCTTCCAAGTAGCTGGAACTACAAGCGTGTGCTACCACGCCCAGCTAATTTTTGGTTTATTATAGAGATGAGGTCTCGCCAAGTTGCCCAGGCGGGTCTTGAACCCGCGGGCTCAGGCAATCCACCTCAGCCTCCCAAAGCGCTGGGATTACAGGCTGAGCCACCGAGCCCGGTTAAAAAGCCTTTCTTAATGTAAAGGTGGCGGTGGTTCTTATCGCTAAGTAGCTAAAAGTTGACACTTAACTGCCAGAGAAAAGGTGGCCTAGGTTACTGTAGTGGGCCATGGCGAAACTGGCCCAATGTCCCCATAGAACTAATAATTATAGTTTTATGTTTTTAAAAAATAAACATATAAATTGACACTTCTGGTCTTAAAGTTTGAAAGTTACATTTGTCTTACATGAGTTATTTTTTCAGGAAACTGACCCTGAGGCCCATAGTATCAAGACACTGAAATTCACCACATCACCATACCCAGACAAATTAGATGTCAAACCCCTCCTATTTACCAACTTCTCTTTCTTATCCCTCCCCAGTTCCCATTTTCTTTCATTCCTGCTCCACCATATAAACCCCTGACTTCAGTGGGACAGTAAGATGGATTTGAGAAATCTCCCATTCTCCCTTAATTGATATCACTTCAATAGAAAGCCTTCTTTCCTGGAAATATTTCTGTCTCAGTGATTTGCTTTCCTTTCTGTATGTTGAACAACAGGACCCCAACTGAACCACTTGCATTTCAGTAACAATGAGACTGTAACAGTAATCACAAAAATTTGACCACAGAGCTCACCAGTGGTAGATAATTCCTCATGATATTCCTGAGCTACAATAAAGCAAGCTATAAAATTACTAATCAAACAGTTTAAGTAAAAGAAGTAAATAAAAAAGACTGTCTTGGATTGTAGAATCTAATTTTCCTAATATGTGAAGAGCTCCTGAATAAAGAAATATCATGTAAAAATGGCAAAATATATTTTCAAATAATTCAAAGCAAAGGAAATGCAAATAGCTGGACATTTATAAATCTCCTTGTAGATTATTACAAGTATCCTCAGAGCTGTAAGAGAGTCACAGTGTTTAATTTCTATTTTAATTAGAATTACATTCAATCACTTTTGTACTGTTTATTAACTGATCAATATTTTGAGAAAGTTTGATGGGAGGATAAATTCCATTAAAAAATTAAAGTATGGTGAACTATGAATTTAAAAAGCAAATAATTATGCTTGCATTTCTTTATTTGTATGAAAACATTTGCTCTGATAATGAGTTTTAAACTAAAAACTGAAATAATGTTACTGTTGTTGGGGATAATGGAAAAATCTATTGAAAAGAATCAGGGCATACAAGGAAGTATACAGTGTTAGTAAATCATTGCTTCCCAATGAGTAGTTTTTAGTTAATTATGTTGAAACATTAAGGAAAATTCAATAATTACTCCTTCCCATGATTTGAAGTAATAAGGAAAAAAGGGTAATTTACAGAGGCCAAAAAATATTGTTAATACTTTTAAGACTGGAATAGAGAATGTAGTCACATCTGCAAGCAAGAGTGACTGGACTTACCCACTAGAGAGACTTTACCCTGTCCTAAGGTGGTTGTGGGATGTGACATCTCTCCACATTGGGGGAAGATGTGGATTCTAGACCTACAGAAAGGAAAGTACTTGGCTGAAGGAGAATCCAAGAAGAACTTAATATGCCTAGTTAATGCTGCTTTCCAAATTCAGGAAGCAGCCAAGTCACTCTTCTCCTCAAGGTTACTCCCCTAAAACCAAACATGGTTCCTGTGAGAATGGTGAGCAGCTTAGCTTTTGTCCCTGGAACTCTCTGATATGGGTCAATAAAACAAATTAATTTAATCTGCTCAAAGACACTATGTGACCAAGTTTAATATTTATTTTATTATTTTACTTTTCATCCCAAATTATGATGTCACATTTTTCAGTGTCCCAAAGTGATGCTGCACAAGAGGTTAAGAGACAACATCAAGATAGTCCAATAAAACATCAAAATGTTTTAAAGACCTTCCAACTTAAAGTTCCAATAACAGAGCTATAAACTCATTTTATTGACATACTTCCAGGAAGAAAATAAAGTTTAAACTTCAAGTTTATTGAAATTACAAGTTCCTAAACATTAGAATGCAATATTTTCCTTACCTTTTGTATTAAGAGTCCAAAGAAAATTCCTCCTTTCCATTTTACTCTGTCAGTCTCAGCTGGAGGGATTCTTGGAGTTTGAATAGTTTTAAGAGTTTATAACAACTGCAGCACAGATTGTCTCTTGTAGTAAAGGACTAGCTTCTTTAACATCAGAAGCTAAATTGCACCAGGTAGCCTCTTTTTAGAGAGAGCAAATGGTAAACAAAAAACAAATACATAATATATATATATTACCACACTGGCCTCATATTCATCCAATTTAGCAAAGCAATCAAAACCTAAAGTTGATATTTCAGGCTAAATTATGTTTCCATAATATTTAGTACAGTGCCCCATGCAAACTCAGTAGACATTCAGTAGGAAAAGAGAAAAGCATCTTTTGAACCAGTGGCATCTAATGAGGTTCAAAAGATACGTTTCTCTTTCCCTACTGAATGTTTACTGAGTTTGGATGAGACACATGGCAATTGACTCAAACAAGAGAATCCTTCTACAAAGGATGGTTCTTTGGCATCAATCATTTGCCATACATCTCAGGGGTGAGAGGTTAGGGTGGGATAACCAATACACCCACCCCATGCTATCTTCTTTTTCAAAAAATGGCATCGGAAATATTGTTTTCTTCTTGAGATATTTATAAATTGGCAAAGGGCAGACAAGTTCCCAGGACTTTTTATTTTTCCTCTACCCAGTATATCCAAAACAATTTGTATATTTGAACTTTTGCTTCTGGTCCTCAAAGGAATGTCCTGTATAGTAATACACCTTCCCTAGTATCTTGGGATCAAACATTACTCCTTCTTTGCCTTAGAGAATGTAGTCACATCTGCAAGCAAGAGTGACTACTACTGCCTCTTGTTATGGCAAAGTCAAGACCAGTGTTTCTTGACCTGAACTGCCGGAGTATATTAAGACCATCTTAAAGTCTTAAGACTCAAGGCAGGCACTTTTTAAAAAAAAAAAACACCAAGTTTAAAGTTCCCCCAGGTGATTCTAATATGCAGACCAGTTTGAAAATCACCTGCTTAGTCTTATGAAACCTGCCCTTCAGTAGAGTTCTTCACTTCAAATACACATTTGTTTCAACTGGAGAATCACTCTGAACAGATTCTTGAGATGGAAGTTGCTGTTGATATTTTTGAAGTCTGTATTTCTCAGAACAGTGAGGATCAATATTCCTGCTCCCCAAGGCACTCTCTCCTACATTTTAAAATTCCACACATTTCCAGTTATGTTTGCTCAAGAAACAAGAATGCTTCTACATCCATTTATAAAACCTGTATCACGTGGAAACTCACAAAATTAGTCACTGTTTTTCATTCTTACATCTAACCACTTACCATGTAAATTCAAAGTTTATGAATGACCAGTTTCCTCATTGGCTCTAAATTTAAAGTTGAGGGGCAGCTGAGTTAGTGCCTCTCTTTCAATCTTAAACCAATAATTTATAGCTAGAACTCCCTAGTGTCACTATCAGTCATCATTTTGGGGTTGTCTGGCAACAAGTAGCAAATATTTTTCATTTATCTTTCCTAAAAGGACAACAAACTGTCATCTTTCTCCTCTGAGTCAGTAGTTTTTTGTTGAGTCTATACATTAGTAACATTTGGAGTGCTTTAAAAATCTTCATGGCCAAGTCAATCCTGAACCACTTAAATCAGAATCTCAGTGTGTGTGTGTGTATGTCTGTGTGTGTGTGTGTGTGTGTGTGTGTGTGTGTGTGTGTGGTACGGGAGAAACAGTATTTTTAATACTCCCATCTGTGCCCCAGCCATGCCTGCTTATTGATGCTTCCAGCTGCTCTCTTGACTCTAAGCTGAAACCTTCTTGCAGACCACACAAGCTTACCAGGCTACATGCAGCCAGTGAAGCCATTATAAAGCAAACCTATGAACAAAATCCCAAACCCCATAGGCTTCAGTCACTTACAAAGTTAAACTATTGCATGTGGCAGGCTTGAAGCCTTAGTGCATTGGTTTCCTATTGCTACTATAACAAATAATTTAAAAAAATCAATGGCTTATGGCAACACAAATTTATTTTCTTACACTTCTAGAGGTCAGGAGTCTAAAATGGTCCTCAGTGGGCTCAAATTAAGGTGTCAGCAGGGCTGTATTTATTCTGGAAGTCCTCAGGGAGAATCAATTTTCTTGCCTATTTCAGCTTCCCAAGGCCACTTGCATTCTTTGGCTTATGGTCTCTTTCCATTTTCTTTCTTTTTTTTTTTTTTTTTTTGAGTTGGAGTCTCACTCTGTCACCCAGGCTGGAGTGCAGTGGTACGCTCCTGGCCACAGCAGCCTTGACTTGTTGGACTCAGGCGATCCTACGGCCTCAGCCTTCCAAGTAGCCTGTTGGACGCTACCACGCCCAGCTAATTTTTTGATTTATTATAGAGACAAGATCTCACCATGTTGCCCAGGCTGGTCTCGAACCTGTGGGCTCAGGCAATCCTCTCGCCTCAGTCACCCAAAGTGCTGTGATTATAGGCCTGAGCCACCGCCGCCGGCCTCCATTTTCATAACCAGGAATCACAGCACTCTGATTCTACTTCTGTCAACATACTTCCTTCTCTGACTCCCCTTCCTTCCTCTTCAATTTATACGGACCTTGTGATTACTTACACTAAATCCACCTGTTTAATCCAGGCTACTATCCCATATAAAGGTCAGCTTATTAGCAACCTTAATTCCTACTTGCCTGTAACGAAACGCAGTATTTTACTAAGTTCAACATGTTTTATTAGGATGCTGGAAAGTTTTAGCTTTTTAAATCCCTTTTCAAATACTTTTTATTTTCCTGAAAGAATAATAGATGACTCCAAAACAGTATATCTTGTCACTTCAAATCATTATTAGACTCTATGAAGACTCATTTTATTTTTCAGCACAATCAGTGCCAACTATTTCAACAGATAAATGCCGCACATCTCCATGGGATAATATTAAAAAGTATAGTTTAAAAATTTATGTTACATGTACAATTTATGTCAGAGGGGGCTCTGCTTCCCGTAGTCATTCAGGATCCTAGCTGATGGAAGCCTGTTACCTTCTGGCATGCCATCTGGAATATGTGGTTACTGCAGAAGAGGAAAAGACACAATACAGCATTTAATCACCTTGTGCCTGGAAGTGACAGCACCACTGACTTCTGACCACATCCCATTGGCCCATCCTAACATGGCCACAGCATAAATGCAAGAAGCACAGATAATATCTTGTTAGCCATCTGTTTGTACACATGGCAATTCCAAAACCTAAATTTAAAAAATTATCCCATTCCATGTGAGTAAAACCCTCAATTATATAAATTAAAAACAAAACCTCCAAAACCAATGATCATCTTTTGGTCCATACTTTGTCTTACAACTCTTATTCAATGCATCAGAAATCCTATTTGTTGGGTATAAAGATTATTCTAAATTCAATCACAACTCACAGCACCTACTAATACCAACTTATTCTTACTAGCTTTGTATGCACAGTAAAATCCTCATTTCTGTTTATTACTTTTAAATCAAATGTCTTAGTTCTTTGAGAAATCTCCATACCGATTTTCATAGAGATTGTACTAATTTATACACCAACAGTGTATGCGTTCGCTTTTCTCTGCATCCGCACCAGCATCTATTTTTTTTGTTTGTTTTTGTAATTGTTTAATAATGGCCATTCTGACTGGTATAAGATGGTATCTCATTATGGTTTAATTTGCATTTCCCTGATGATTAGTGATGTTGAACATTTTTTCAAATGTTTGTTGGCCATTTATATATCTTCTTTTGAGAGGTGTCTGTTTATGTTGTTTGCCCATTTTTTAGTGGGGTTATTTGCTTTTTTTTTTTTGCTGTTTTGTTTGAGTTCTTTATAGATTCTGGACATTAGTCCTTTGTCGGGTATATAGTTTGCAAGTAATTTCTCCTATTCTGTGGGCTGATTGTTTGCTTTCTTGTGTGTTTCTTTTGCTATGCAGAAGCTTTATAGTTTAAGTCCTATTTATTTATTTTTGTTTTTGTTGCATTTGCTTTTGGTGTTTTAGACATAAATTCTTTGCCTATGTTGATATCCAGATAATTTTTTGCAGATTTTTTTTTAGGAATTTTATGATTTCAGGTCTGACATCTCAGTCTTTAACCCACCTTGAGTTAATTTTTGTGTATGGGGAGAGAGGATCAAGTTTCATTCTTCTGCAAGTAACTAACCAATTTTCCCTGTACAAATAGTTGAATAGGGCATCCTTTTCCGAGTGCATGTTTTTGTTTCCTTTATCAAAGGTCAGTTAGTTGTAGGTAATTGGGTTTATTTCTGGATTCTCCATTCTGTTCCATTGGTCCACAAGTCTGCTCTTGTTTTGGTTATTACAGTCTTGTATAATTTGAAGTCAAGTAATGTGCTGACTTCAGCTTTGTTATTTTTGCTTAGGATTGAGTTGTATAATCTTGTTCTTCTTTGGTTCCATATGAATTTTAGGATTTTTTTCCTAATTTTGTGAAAGATGACATCAGTGGTTTGATAGGGATTGTGTTGATTCTGTAGATTGATTTTGGTAATATGGAGCTATCTCAAAGAACTAAAAGTAGATCTACCATTTGATCCAGCAATCCCACTCCTAGATATCTACTAAAAGGAATAAATGTGGTTATATAGAAGAGACATCTGCCTCCTCACGTGCATTGCAGCACTATTTACAATTGCAAAGATGAAGAATCAACCTAAATACCCATCAACCGATCAGTGGATAATGAAAATGTGGTATGCAGACACTCTGGAATACTATTCAGCCATCAAAAAGAATGAAATAAAGTCTTTTGCAGCAACTTGGAAGGAATTGGAGAACAACATCCTAAGTGAACTAACTCAGGAATAGAGAACTAAACACTGCATATTCTCATTTGTAAGTGGGAGCTAAACTAAGGATCTGAAAAGACATAGAGAATGGTGTAATGGACACTGGAGACTCAAAAGGGGGATTGGGGAGGTATGGAGGGACAAAAAAAAATCACCTCTCGGGTACAGTGTGCACAGGTGGGGGTGCAGGGTACACTTAAAGCCCAGACTTCTTTGCCACTATGTGAAGCAATAATGTAACCAAAAACTATTTGTACCCCCTAAAGTTATTGAAATAGATCAATAAATACAATCAAATCAAATGTTTCCATATAGTATACAGATCTTCTACTGTGTGTGTACACACACAGAAAAAAATTCCTGATCACAGACCTAAAGTTATTTTATAGTAGTTTTTATATATGGATATGTTTTATAAGACAAAGTATCACTGGTGTAGAAATTTCATGTAAAATACAGTATTACATATTTCAAAATTAGCAAAGTGTTGAGAATATTTATCTACTCAACAAATAAGGATAATTTAACAAAGATTACATTTACTATCTAGATTGATAGAAAATATTGCATTCTTGTAATATCAACAGAGAGTAGAATCAATTTATTTTAATATTCAACTAGGAATAGTTTCTAAAGTTAAAGCAATCTTTCTCATTGATAGTCTTACTTATGAAAGAGATATATTTATCAATAAGAAATTCTTTTTAAAATTCCTCTTAAGTATCTTTTCTGGAATACGTTAAATGGGAGTTTGAATGGATTTTAGAATGACAACTATCTATTCAGAGATTTTGGAAGGCTAAATTAATCAATACATATAAGTGTTCCAGGAACAATGCAGGCATGTAGTAAGTATTGAAAGCTTGATATTGTTATAATTATTCATATTATAGAAGTTTTTGTATAATGGTAGTGGGAGAAAGGTTACAGGACATTCCTGAGAATAGATGGAAATAAAAATCCTTAAAACATGTGAGTTAAGAATTAACCACATTTTCAAGAGTATAATAATGTTAGTGAGTCCCATTTGGCTAGGATACTCTTCTGCTACCAATTTATTTTGGCTATAAAGACATAGAAAAATGTGGTCAATCTCTCTACAACCCCATCTTTAGAAAAAGGATGAGCAATGCCTCAATAAAGGTACTGACAAATAATAAAATTAATGTCAATTCCTGAGATTTTTGAGGAAGACTGAGAGACTTTCCCATCAATCTGCTTCTATCAAATATCTGCAATCATTGTTCTTCCAGAGAAGAAGCAGCAGAAATTATGGTGACCAAAATGTGAGTGATTAATAGACAAAATTCAGTTATGTTACATTTAAGTCAATTTTATTAATTCAGCACTGGTTTATTTACAGACATACAGATACAAAGACAAAAATGCACTACCTACTCTTGAAGATCCTGTGGTAAGAATAAGAGATGTACTTATTTATAAATTAGTACCCTATACTGACATAAATGCCAAGGCACTATTAACAAGATAAGCTACCTTTGAATTAGTCCTTAAAGAGTAAGCAAAATGTTGAAAATACCAAATAAATGAAAAAATTTTCAAGGGAAAAAACCAAACACCATGAAGAAGAAATAAAGTTTAGATTTTTGGATGGATTCATCTTCAGATTTTTTTTTAAAATCTCAGAAACACATTTATTTTCTAATTCTATAAAATATAGAATGTTCTGGTTTGTTATGATAAATTTCCTTTCATTCTTGCATTGTTTCAATTCTAGAAGTTCAATTGAATGGATGTTTTTATAGCACTGTTGGATCAAAGGCTGTTTCTCAAGTGGTCTTGGACTCTGCAACCAGAATGCTGGTTCTTTGATTTGTTTTTATTAGGTCAATGACAGAAAAGTTTTGCTGTTTTTGAATCTTAGTATAGAACACAGACTGCCTAACTCAGAAACTTGTTTAAATGTATTAAATTACTTGAAGAAGTTTCTTTGGTTCATTTTCAGCTATGATTTTTACATGTTTATTTTACATGTTTATTTTACACTCATTAATTGGGCAGCATTTAGGTTTCATTTACTCTCTGTGATAACACTAAATGTTATCATTGCCATTTGATGCATGTTTTTCTTCCTATTTGAATTTTTTTCTTAGAAAAGAAGTAGAATTGAGTCAACTTGTGTGAATATTTTCAATATCCATGGTACGTAGTGCCAAATTGCTTTCCAAAAAAACTGTGCTAATTTCCATTCCCGGTACAGAGGTAATTATGCCTCTGTCTCTGTCCTCTTGTCTCAATCAGAAGTGCTTTTCATGGTCAAATAACCTTTTTCAAGCTCTGAGATTCAGAACAAAGTATCAGAAAGCTTTCCCACAAAACAAATAGTTTTAATACTAATTTACAGATAACTTAAACTATACAGGGCGAATATAACTGTATTATCAAGACGAATTATGAGTAAAATTAAATAGAAAACCTTTGTGGGTTGAACAACAAAATAGTTGGATGGGAAAATAAGAACCACCTCTGCTATTAAAAATAGCTAGGACTGCTGGCTAAAATGAACAGCCACCACCACAACAAAAATTAAATTCATACCTGTGTTTGAAATAAAGAGAAATTCTATTTTGCAGAAGCCCCTGAGCTGCACCATAGCAGCTTTGAAAGGGAAATGGAAGGAATAGAAATTTTACTTGGAAATGGGCCTGTGTTTAGTTCCCCAGAAAAATAGCAGGAGACAGGGGACTCAGGTGCAGATGATTTATTCAAGGGTGCTCTTCACAAAAGTCTATTTATTTAAAAGTTAAAAAAGCAACAGCTGCTGGTGAGAATTCAGAGAAAAAGAGAATCTTATGGACTGTGGATGGGAATGTAGATTATTACAATCTTTGTGGAAAACAGTAGGAAGAATTCTCAAAGAACTAAAAATAGAATTACCATTCAATCAATCTAGCAATCCCACTACTCAGGATAAACCCAAAGAGAAATAAATCATCATAGCAAAAACAAAACAAAACAAAAAACAAACCCCCAAAATACCAAACCTGCACTTGTATGTTTATTGGGGTACTATTCACAATAGCAAAGATGTAAAATCAGCCCAAATGTTTATCAACACAGATTAGATAAAGAAAATGTGTCCATTATAAGCCAAATATCTTTACAATAAGTTAATTGGTTTCATCACTAAACATAATAAAAAAGAAAAAGAAAATATGGTATGTCTCTCTCTCTCTCTCTCTCTCTCTCTCACACACACACACACACACACACACACACACACACACACACCATGAAATACTACTCAGCCATGAAAAAAAAATCATGTCTTTTCCATCAATGTAGATGGAGTCAGAGGCTATTATCCTAAGTGAAATAACTCAGAAATAGAAAGTCAAATACCACAAGGACTCGTTTATAAGTAGAAGCTAAAGAATGAGTACACGTGGACATACAGAGTAGAATAATAGACTTTGGAAACTACAAAAGGTGGGAGGGAGGTGAGAATTGAAAAATTACCTATTTGGGCACAATGCTCACTATTCAGGTGATAGGTGCTCCAAAAGCCCAGACTTCACCCTGCACAATATATGCATATAAGATGTCCGCCCTTGTACCTCCTAAAAATATTAAAATAAAACAAAAATTTTAAAAAATATATAAAGTAAGACAGGAAAGAAGGAAGCCTTGGCATGATGAAGATGTTGATATATAAAGCATATCAGAGAAAAATACACGCCTCAAGGCAAGGGTTCAGCCTTTTATACTCTGATATCTGTAGGACTCTGGTAGTGGCCTGGTCTGTGGGAGGGAGGAGGTGGTGTGCAGAAAATAATTTCTCTGGTCAGATGGCTTCCCTCAGCCAAAGGCAGTTTGTTGGAGACAAGGGGAAGTTGCAAGTTCTCAGCATCTCAGGGACTGATATCCTGGTGTGGCAAAGGGGACACTTGTAGTGCACTAAGTGTCCACTACAAGAACTAAAGCTGGTGCTGTCGGTTTGGCAAGCAAGTTGTCTCATAAAAGAAAGCAAAATATTCTAACTCAAAGAAAACAAGGGAGCTTGTATCTACTTATTAATTGAGTTGGAAAATAGAAAAAAGTCTTTCATTAGAAACACAAGCCTCAAACTGCCTTTGTGCATGGATGTCGATGACAAATTAAAGTTACTCACATGTTACAGGAAATGCCAAACCCAGAAATTAATAGAACTGCTCCTGCTTTAGTGATACCATTGGAAAATGTAGCGGAAACAAATGCAAAATAGATAGTGATTTTCATAGTGTCCCAAACACATAAATGTCTGTTGACTGATGATATGTAGAACACTAGAGATGAGCTTACTATAAAAGATAAATCCACATCTGGAATGTTTACCTGAAGATTAATCATTAGACACTGCACTTAGAAGGGATAGTATCCTAAGAATGAAAAAAAAAAAAAAAACAATCTGAAGAGTAATATAACATAGTGATATTTTAATAACCAGTGAAATAAAAGTTATCACCTTTAATTACAGATCCTTTATCCTAAACCAAAAATGAGAGAATTGAGAGTGAAGTATTAGCTAAAAGAGGAATAGCATGTTCCCAGTCATAAATAATTTCTGAATTATTTGATTTTACACGCCCCTCTACCATTGTTTATAATACAAATCTAAGTTATTTGATTATTGAATTTTCCATATAGAAATGGCATATGTTTCTGTATGTGTACGTGTACATATATTTTTATATACCCATATTGGTATCTATTTTTTTATCTTTATGTCAGAAAAATCTGATGTCCCCAATTCTAGAGCTGTTCTGGGTTATAAATTAGCCAATTCAGGTTACTTCCATCCTTACTAGAAATTCCATCTTTCTCTCCTGTTTTAATTACTTTTTATTCATCCATTAAGTGTGTTTAAAATTGTGTCCACATTTCTTGTCTACTGTCTCTGCTTGTTCATGCTCTTTGTGTGTGTGAGGGCATATTTTTTTAATTGCAATTTTTGTAGATTTTCAAGAATCCCAGCACTTTGGGAGGCCAAGACAGGAGTTTGGCCCAGGAGTTTGAGACCAGCCTGAGCAAAATAATGAGAACTTGTCTCTACAAAAATTTTAAAAATAAACCTGGTATGGTGGCTTGTAGTCCTAGCTACTTGGGAAGCTGAGGTGGGAGAATTGCTTAAGTCCAGGAGTATGAAGTAAGTGTGAGTTATGGTTACATCATTGCATTATTGCACTCCAGTCTTTGCACCAGAGCTGTATTTTTCACCAAAGTTGCCTCTAAAGACAAAAAAAAAAAAAAAAAAAAAGAGAGAGAGATTAGAAATTAGAGATTAAAGCATGGTTAGTGTGTCAAGATTAACTAGAATTCATTTTCTTGATTGTCTTGATCAATATTGCAAGAGGTTTGTTTATTGTATTAATCTTAATAAATAACTAGATGTTGTTTGTGTGGGCCCTCTGATTGGTTGCCTGTGTTTCAAAATTCAGTAACTTATAATTCTATTTTTATTTCCATCCTTCTACTGTTACTGCCTTTACTCTATTTTTGTCTCCCTAATTTCTTATAGTGAAATATTAGCTCGTTGAATTTGTCTTTCTTCTATTTATAAGTGTGATGATTTAAAACTAGAATTTTCTAAGTTCTGCTTAATATAACCCTTGGATTTTGATACAAATATTTTAACTAGTGTTCAGTTCTAAATATTTTCTTATTTCCATTGTGATTTCTTCTATAACTTATAAAATATTATAATTTAGTTTAATTCATTCATATAATTATATACAAACATATGCTATTTTAAAAACTAATGTCTAATTGTTATACATTGTGGTTAAAGGTTGGCGGATCGTATAAGACCAACTTTCACTTTTGTTAAATTTTATTTTGTGCCTTGGCACGTGGTTAATTTTAAATCGCTTCCAGTTGTGTTTGAATAAATGCATATTTTTCCATTGGTAAGTGTAAAATTTTGTGTTTTTCCATTAAACAGAATGATATTATCCAAAATTTCGAAATCATTACTCTTTTTAGGCTTCTTGATCTATCAATTACTAGTAGAGATATATGATTATCTTCTACTCTGAATTAGGGTTAATAAAATTTTATTTGTATTTCTGACAATTACTTCTAATTTATTTTAAAGCTGTTTTAGTAAGCCATACATGATCATATTTTCGATCTTTTTTGAGATTTAAATGCTATTTTCAACAGTTTTTGCATTATTTCATCTTTTTTCCAAGCTACACCAGAATTTTAAATGTAAAAATTTACATTTTCTGGTATTACATATATGTGTGTATGCATATTCAGTTATTCTATGCTCTTGATTCAGGTGTGTCTTTGTAAAAAATTATAGGCCTGCGTTTCCGTTTGGTTCTTTTCAACTTACAAATAGGTCAAGTTAGTCTATTTACACTTTCTGTGATTGCTCTGATTATTTTCAATTAAGTTATTGTGCTTTCTATTTATTACTGCCTTTTGCTTTCTTTCTTCTTTTGTTTCAGACAGTACTTCTATATTTAATTCAATATCCATTCTTCTCTTCTATTTTCTCTACTGATATGTGTCATTACTTCTTCCATCCTTTTCTTTTTAATTTTTTTGATTTTATTCCTTTTTGGGGGGATTACTCATTACATATTTAACACATCCACTTGACAATGAATTCTAAACTTACAAGCATTTTTTCCACCTCTTAAAAAATAATCCAAATGCTAAATTGTTTTAAATTCTATTATTCTTGTTCCATCTTACTCCTATCCAATATATTCACATCTTTTTTTAATGGCATTCAGATCTTTTGTTCAATTTAAACTTCAGTATCGTACATTGTAAATTGATGCTGTTGTAAATTGTGCTGTTTACGGAACTTAAGCTTAATTTAATGTACATTGTACTGTTTGCTGAATTTAAATTGCAATTTTTCATACTATATGCAATAGTAATACAATTGAGCTTTTAATATTAAGCTTGTATTTTATAAACTTGCTAAACTCAATTATTAGATGTAATGGCTCTTTTTTAGGCTATTTGTGATTTTTCACAAAAACAATCATGCCTCCTGAGAATAGGACATATATTTTTTGTTTCCAGTCTTTTTCTTGTTAACACTTTAAATATCTTTTTCTTCCATTTTTACATTGGCTAGATATTCCAGTCAGATGTTTCCTAAGAGTGGTGCCAGTGGAAACTTAGCCTTGGTTATAGTCCTATGGTAAAAGCATTCATTCTTTTATCATTAGGTGTAGTATTAGCTGTAGTTTTTTTTTTTTCTGTGTATGCTTTTAATCAGTTTGAGAAAGTCCTGATCCATTCTTAATCACCAAGAAATTTTAGCATGAGTGGATGCAAAATTTTGTAAAAATTTTTTTCTGCACATAATGACATTGTCAATATTTTTCTCTTTTAGTTACTTGATTTGTGGAATTACATTGAAGGGTTTTCAAGCAATGAACTAGACTCATATTTTTCTGATAAACTCCACATGATATTTCTGTATTATTATTTTCATATGTTAGATACAATTTGTTCACATTTTGAAGAGTTCTGTATCTTTATTCATAAAGTATAGTGTAGATTTCTTTTTAAATAATATTTTATCCACTGTTGTCCTCAGAATGATGCTGGTCTCATAAGGTGAACTTGAGAGTGTTTGCTGTTTTTCTATATTCTTGACGAGTTTGTATAGAATTGTAGTGGTTCTCTATTTCTTCTTACGTTTTTGTTTGAACTCACCATTGAATCTCTCTAAATCTGGCATTTTCCTGAATTGAAGTTTTTTGTTTGTTTGTTTTACTATGAATTGAATTTCTTTAATAGGCACAGAATTATTCAGGTTATGGTTTCTTGAGTAAGATTTAATTTGTAGCCGGGCTCGGTGGCTCAGCCTGTAATCTCGCGCTTTGGGAGGCTGAGGTGAGTAGATTGCCAGAGCCCGTGGGTTCGAGATGCGCCTGGGCAACTTGACGAGACCTCATCGGTACAATAAATCAAAAGATCAGCCGGCCGTGGTAGCGCGCCTGTAGTTCCAGCTACTTGGAAGGCTGAGGCGGAAGGATCGCCAGAGCCCAGCAGGTTGAGGCTACAGTGGCTGGGAGCGGCCGCTGCACTCCAGTCTGGGTGACAGAGTGAGACTCCGACTCAAAAAAATTAAAAAAAAAAAAAAAAGATTTAATTTGTATCTTTTTTTGTATGTTCTTGTTTGTATCTTTTAAAGTATTTGTCCTTTTCACCTAAGTTGTCAGGCATATGGACATAAAATAGTTTGTAATATTCCCCTATCATCCTTTAAAATTCAATATATCTGCAGTGGTGACATCACTTTAATTTCAGATACTTAATGTCTTTTCACCCTTTTGAAGTTAATCATTTGTACTGAGATGTGTTTTCACAAATTTCAAATGAAATAAGATCTCTATTTATTCATATTCCTTGATAATAAGGCCAAATTGACAGGTGGTTTCGGAAGCTGTAGGTGGTTTTCTTGGTCTTTAATTACGAATCTGGCACTTGAAAGTGTTAATATGCTCCAGTGGATAATTGCATCTTAAAAGAGCACTGTTTTTCTATTTTAACGCCCAATGATTTCAGCTTGTAAAAGTGTGGAGTAATACTTGAAAATACTAATGGCAGTAGAGAACCTGTATTAATTCCAATGAGATCATTTACATTCTCTAATCATTTCTGATGAGCCAAGAGGAAATGTAAAATATCTAAATTTATTACAAACAATTTAGCTTACTGATTATTGTGATTTGCATTCTATTTACATATTTGCTTTTCAGAGCTAAATTGATGCCAACAGAAACTGTACAAAATTTTCTAGTAATTAAGTTAGAAATAATTAGTTCATCTTCTATTATCCAATGTGTTAGTAAGTATTTTCCTCTCTAGGCTGTGTAAGGAAACAGTATTTTACAGCTTAAAATAGCACATCCTCGTCAATGCAGCTGAGGATATGGTGGAAAAAATAAAACCAAACCAAACTATGTTCTTGCTCCTCAGCATAGACCAAATATAACTGTTCAGAAAATGGCTTCACATAATATGACAGTCCCTCTGTACCTCATAAAGTACTATGTATTTTATAATCAAACTTATTCTGTGTTTGTTTACGTTAAAAAGCCAGTATCATGTTAAACCTGTTTTGAAGATTTAGAAGAATATCAAAGCCATAATCCTAGAAATAAAAGGACTCTTCAGGGGACCAGGTTAGCTCAGTCCAGCCACTTATCCAAGCAAAACTCACATCCTCAGAGTTAGTGTTGGTCACAACCCCAGACTCTGTCACACAGCCTGTGCTTATTAAATAGTTTTGAATCTAATGGAAGAAATCATCCATCTCTGAACACTTCTAAAAGGAAGATGACTATCACACATATTTGATTCTGAGCCCAGATATCATAAAATACATCATTTCTTTACACTGAACTTAAATTTGCCTCCCTATACCCTTGACCCCTTTATGCTATTTCTACCTCCTAAAGATGAGCAAAATCGCTCTAATCTCTTTTCAAATCACACACAGAAAATCTATCTAAAGACAGTTACCAAATGACATTTTTTAAAGTCTCTGATTGCTTAGATTTTTCTCCAGATACAATGCTGTTAAGAACCCTCATTTTCTTGACTTCTTTTTAAGTTATAACAGAATTTGTCATTATCCTCCTTAAATTGTGGTACCAAAAATATATATACAATATAGTAGCCTCTCTCAAGAATAAGAGTAAGTTCCTGAAAACTCCTGCAAAAGCATAGTTTGAACACATATGACAGTGCTATAATATGATTAAAATGATGGATAGGACCTATATAACAACAATAACAAAAACGTCTTATTCAACACAGAAGATTTTTCTATTGGTTATATTGCATAAGACATCATCCAGAATTATTTATCTATAAAGACTACAAAGGATGTTTTCTTTAACCTACTATTCCAAAAAGAGATATGTTGAAGTCTGCACTCTGGTCTCTGTGCATTTGACTTTATTTGGAAACAGGTCCTTACAAGTGTAATCGAGTTAATGAGATCACTAGGAAGAGGGAGAGCTAATCTAGTATAACTTGTGTCCTTTTAAGAAGCAGAATTTGGACATACACATGGGGAGATTAGCATGTGAAGACAGAGGCATAGACCGGCGTGATATATTTATAAGCTAAGGAACACCTGAGGCTCCCAGAAGCTGAAGGAAACAAGAAAGCATACTTCCCCAAAGGCTTCAAAGGGAGCGTGGTCATGTTGCCAACTTAATTGTAGGGATCGAGTCTCTGCAACTGTGAGAGTACTGTATAAATTTGTGTTGTTGTAAGCCACTTGGTTTTTGGAGATATATTATAGCAGCCATAGAAAACTAATACAGCCTCAAAGGAATTATGAACAAAACAGCCTAACTGCTACAGTAGCGTGGTTAAGAAAACAAAAAGAAGTCTTCACAAATTAAGTTTATGATGGTGCACTGTGATTCTTTCTCCTAGGTCATTGGCTGGGGACATATTCCAATGGGGATTTTCATTTATCCCAAAGTTGGTCATAAATAGCAAATATCAAATACAAAGGACAAGATAAGCCTTCATGAAAGAAAGCTAGGTGATAGGAAGTAGAACTGAAGAGGCATTGTCTTTCTAGGACTTGATCTCTTGCATCTGATGCCCTAGAAATATAACCATGGTTGAAGGTAATTTTCCGTTGTTTAGGATGACCAAGATCTTTCCGGTTTTCTGGGTTTTTTTGGTTTTTTGTTTACTAGGGATATGGAATAGTTAAGGAAAACAGGGGGCATGGCACGACATATATTTTTAGACATGCAAAGATAGTGAATGCAAAGTATTCTCATCACAAAATTGATAACTATATGAGGTAATGCATTTGTTAATGACCTATATTTAATCATCCCACCATGTATATACACTTCAAAACATCATGTTATACATGATAAATACACACAATTGTATATATTAATTTAAAAATAAAGATGAAAATATATGCAAAATTAAGAAACATTGCTTTGGCAGTAGACTATGGTGATAGGTGAGAATAAGGAGACATTGAAATCTGGGAAATGGGATCCATAATTATTATTGCAAAACTCTAATAGTATAAAGTGAGATTTCATATAATCTATGGAAAATAAGCTATAGGCTACTTGATTTCCAGAAAACACAAACTTAGTACTAGAGGATCCATTAAGTATTTTTAATGTACTAAGAAAAAAGAGAGAAGCTTAACAGCTGTTGCAGTGTTTTAAAACTCTCAGGTTTATTTGGTTTTATCTTAAGTGAAATGAACTTAGTTTTTAAACCTTGAATAACTAATGGAAAAATAAAATGCTTTAATACCCATTCATTTTTAATGAGTAAAAGAGTGTGTTAGGGGAAAATAACATACGGGTTTTTGATGATGGCAGCTCAGGGTCATTGCCTCAGGCCGGATTCTTTCTCCACAGCTTGTACTCATAAGTGGCCTGATCCCCACAGTCTGCTCAATCAGTCAGCAATCTCAGTCTCAAACAGAACCAAGGTTATTTCTTCCTGTTTCAGAATTGACAACAATTTTCTTTTCAGAAAAGAAATATGTAACTGCCACTCTGAATTCTATAAAGACTTGTGTATATAAGAGTTAAAAGAATTCCGAAAGTGATGTACTCTATTTATTGCCAAAATATGAAGCTAATTTATATTCATTTATACTGAAAGTAGGACACACTTGACAGCTATTAATCCATACAGTAATTAACATTAGCTTTGCAAGCTGAAGATAATATAAAAAGCTTATGCTACGATATAAAATGTTTCAATGGATCATAATTAACACACAACTTCAGTTTCTGATTAATCATTTTTTTCTTAGATTGTTTTATAGGTTATGCCTAATTAATAAAAAAGCAATATAAAATTTGAGTACTAAATGTTGGAAGTCCAAAAAGGAATTATAATTTGACTTTGCTATTATTCTTCATGCATTTATTAAAATTTGAATGGCTTTACATGAGATTATTATTACACAAGGTCTTATTTCATTAAAAAAATTAAAACATTGCTACTTTTCTCTTTAAGAACTCTAAAGACACATTAAGAATGGTACTATAGTAAAATTTAATTCTTAAATAATATTTAATTAAGACAATATATGCTAGATTGTCATGCTCTGCTTACTGTTTTTCTCAAAATTATTTGAATTTGTAATATTTTCTTTCAGAACCTAGCCAATATTTTAAGAAAACTTTCAAAATGTAGTAATAATAAAAATCCTGTCATGATATATGAAATTGAAATCATTAAATCAGTAATTGTTTTTTCTAAATAAATGATATTCACTAATCTATTTTACTAAAATTGCTAAAATAGTATTCTTATATCCATAATTTCCCTTTATAATACCAAATATGACCTACTTATTTTTATTTAAAATATTATAAATATCAACCAAATTTCTTTCAAATGTTAACATGCTTTTGTAAAATGACTGAAATAATTAATACATTGTACGTGAAAACAATGGTTACAATCCTCTATCCGTGGTTCCACGGAGATACTACTAAGTCAAGATCTGGCTTCCTTTCCTACCTGGAACAAAATATATTGTTTTATTTCATGTAGATAAATTACATTTCTAGTCTATTTAGTCACATTAAATTAATACCATTCTCTCAAAAAATAATTTATATGTTATAAGTTATTACTACAAAACAATTCAAAACCTTACTGAATTAGCAATGAATTTTGGGTATTGTATATCTTCCTGTTTTTATCTTTTTAATCAAATTCATTTTCAAAGTTCTCAATTATCTATTTGTAGCTCTCTGACTGCCATCCAACCCAGATACTGATTTGTATTCTCAAATAAACCTCTTAACAACTCACATGAACATCTTTAGGCCAAATGATCATCCGGTATACTTTAGGCTGCAGTCAAGGACTACTTCTAAAGGAACATAATGCCTACTTGGCTTGAATTTGTATCTGAATTTTAAACAACAAACCATAAAGCTTAATTCTTTCAAAAATAAGCTTGCTTGACCAAGAAAACAATAATATATACATCAATTTATTGAAAAGTTTTTGTGATGGCATTTTTCATATTATTTCAGTAAGCACTGGGATTTATTTACCATATCAGTGGGGAATGGAAATGATAAATGTATAAAAGACTTCAGTATGGATTTTTTATACATAAGGGTAATATTCCTAAAAGGTCTAAGAACATTCTTAATGGGAACACAATGGTGAGGTAACTCATTCTAATGAACTTTGTACTAATAGGGGCTTTAGTATCTAGAATTTGGGGACACCAAAACAGGTCATGACCTCAACCAGCAATATATCCCCTCAAGAAAGCTCTTTTCCTTTCTCACATTATAACCTCAGATACCTTTTAGTTCTCTGTTTTACCTTCCCTGCTCTACCAGAAACTTCTGCCTGGTTTTCATTCCTACTAACCCTTGCATCTTGACAATCATTACAGTTGCAATGTGGGGGATAAAAACTAAATCTGTTCTTTCTTCCGTTGGCTTTGAAAGTGGAGTATGCCTACATCTGGGAGGTATCCCCAACTTCCACATAAACTCCTTTCAATCTGTTTCTTACCATCTTTCCCTCTCTCAGTCTGCAAAATAAGTGAACGAGTGGAGACACTCAATAAGCGAACGAGGGGAATTATTTTTTGGAGGACAGTCCCCTTGTACTACAGGTTTCCCCCACTAGGAAAGTGTTCTAGGAACCCATCAGCATCAGTGTACCAGTTAGCATTGTTGTGAGAAGCTGCGTTCAGCTTCAGTGAATTTTTTTTTTGAGATTATTTTAATGTGCTTGTTCATTTCATGTTGGGTGATTTGCGCGCCCGAACATTCTCACTCTTTGTTGAGTGTTCAGCAGTTTTTGACTGTTGACCCCAAACGTAATAAGCCTCATATTTCACCTTTCCTATTCACTCAATTTCACTCAAGAATCTTTCTTTGAAAAAAAATCCTCAAAGGGAAATATTTTGCCACTGTGGAAGAGTGAAACAAAAACCGGAGAAGCACTAAAAGGCATCAATATTGACATGTTCAAAAACTGTTTTGAACAGTAGAAAAAGCATCTCGATAGGAGTCTTACATCAAATGGAAAGTTCTTTGAAGGTGAAATGTTCAAACATCTAGAAATAAATACCCATTTTTTAATAAATAATTTCCAGTTTTGGGGGTTTCCCCCTCGTACACCTCCTGGCCATTCCAAATGAGACTTTAAATAAAAAGGAGACACATCATAAAATTAACAACTATTAATAAATTACTTGTCTATGTTTTTTAAATGAATGATAATTATTCATTATATCATTAAATTACATTTTATACATGTAACCGCTAGATGTAATTTCAAATGTAAATATATGTTATATGTTGGAAATTATATCCTTTGCAAATATTTAAACACATGGTTAAAATTTTTAGGTGTCAGCCTAAATTGTGAAACAGTGTGCATAACTTTTCTAAAACCTTTTAATCACTACCAAGCAAAATTGCTTAGAAGCCACTGTGATATTTTACCTGTTCACTCTATTGGTCAATGATGTAGAAGAAAAACAATTATGTTCTGGGCAGCCCATTGTACCTTTCTTCTAAACCTTTGGCCCTTCCTCAACCCTTTGCTCCTTGTTCCCTCTTTGGTTTGGTTTTGTTTTTTTCTGTCACAGCCTATCATCTCTTAAAAAAATAAAGATCAGACAGATAGAATTACAAGAGTCGTCTTCTGACAAATCTACATACAAGTTTATATCCTCCATAGCTCCAGCATAATTTTTGAATCTTAGAAAGTAGAATATTGGTCTCCTTCCTGACCTTAAGTTGAATTACAAGATCATTTTTAATTTATTCCTGGGAGATGTCATTAAAATTATAAAGCCACCCCTTCTGTTCTTAGTTGTTTAGCCTTCTTAACTCTTGACTATAAAAGAACAAGAGAGGATTTCTCTGTCTTTCCCTCACTCTCTTTTTTCTCTCCCTCTCACTTTAATGAATGGGACTCAGTATAAAGAACGCATAGAAAACTTACTTATATTTACTGTTTCATGTTACAATTCAAGGCAAGTTGATTAGCCACTTTGTCTGGATTTCCTTAATTACACTGACAAAATTTAAATATACAATAGAGAATAATTTCCTGGGGTTCCACTTTATGATGGAAATGTGGACTTTGTGTGCGGTTTGTTGGATTAAATTTAATTATGATGCTGGATTCTGTCCCACGGCATTCTCTACACTCTTCAGAAGAAAAGTTTGATGTTAAAATAAAGGCATAAAAGCAGTAATTATTTGTTCTAAATGTAGACTTGTGTCTGCACCTTCATACTTTATTAGAAGAAATTAGCTTGCCAAAGAGACGATTTGCTATGATTATTATGTTTTAAATATGCCCTTCTAACCTCAGTTACGAAATGCAAAGAAGATGCTGTTAATAAAACAGTAGATAAGACCGTTCGTATTTATAATTATGGCTTTTTATGTAAATTTTGAGCTAATTTAAGAGCCATATTGGGATAATTTATCTTAATGGAACCACTTAATAAATTCATTTTAATTGCCCATTGGCCAGGTTTATAATTAACATATAAGCTTTAAACTCTGTATAATAATTTCTACCTTGCATTTACTCTGTTATTAATATTTTTACTGAATTTTTAAAAATTACATTATTCCAAAGTCAAAATGTTTAAAAGTAAAAGTAGGTTAGTTTTTTTTTTTGTTACAAATGATTATTCTCAACATATTAAACAGAATACTTATTTTTGGAGGCTATTTTATTTTGTGATTTCATATTATCAGTTAATTTTATTCATTAAAGAAACAAACAAAATATCAAGCAAGTAGTGTAGCGTACTTTAGTTGTCTCTTGTTTCAGAGGAAACAAAATGTGTGTAGTTTTTTCACTGTTGCAATGGATTCCTCTTATTCTCAGAGCTTTTTGCAAATTATGTTGTGACATAATTAGTAATAATAACAATTTCCAGTTATGTATAACTAAGTGTTTTATAGACATTTTGTCATTTAATCCAAACAATACTTTATGAGTTTGGTTCTCTCACCCCAAATTAAGTACATTGTGCAATGTTACACTACAAATGAGGCACATCCAAGATGTAAACAAATGCCCAATGCTCTGAAGAGGAGCCATGCTTCACACTTTCATATAACAAACAGATTTAATTTCAAAAGTCAGATTTTGAGGTCATTTATTCATAAATAAAACAATTTAAAGAAGGAGTAGGCTTCCAGTCTTCAGATACATTTCAACAAAAACGAATAGAATTTAGATGTCCAGTTTTGTAAAACATTTTCTCTCTTTTTCTTTCTGTATTATATTATAAAGGTCTTTAAAAAATATTATGATGACTGCAATTTATAGAAAAATTTATAATAAAGTTAGTGATTGCTGCCGTATCACTCAACTTTTTGTTTTGCAAATAAATACCCTTTGATTTTGTTTTTTTCCTTCAGCTCAGAGAGCTGTGCTGTTTATGGATGGGAGGAAAGGCCATCAAAAAGGTTTCATTTTCCCTTTATTGTCCTTCATATGCTCTGATAAGCAGAGTTCAAGTATCACCTGTGCTATGTTTTGTCCATTGGCCACTAGCAATGTCTCTGTGCCATAGAGCTAGTGTTCTCACTTAATGACTGAGAGCAGATGACAAATTGTTATTGTAGTCAACTGAGGTTAATATATTAGGAAGTGTGAGAGTTTGCTAATTCTATTTAATTATATTTTCTATGAAGGAATTTGGGCCTAAGGGAAAATCCAATTACAAGTTTCTTTGTGTTTTGGGGGAAACAAAAACCTATTTTTCCTGTTTTAAAATGAAATGCCAGGGAATAAGATTCTTTTACAAAAGGAGAATTATCCAGAGGATTAATAGATGGTATCAATTTTCCTTTAATGAAGCCCAACAAAAAGTAGACTCAAGATCTTGACCAAATGTACTTAATGAAAACAGTATTAGATAATCTTTTAAATAGAATACGTTACAATTGATTTGAGGAAGGACTGCATTTTCTCATTACCCAAATCTACCAAGTAATCATTTGTTGACGGTTTGGGGAAGTTTGACAAAATAGAAGACAGTAATTTTGTATATAAAATCCTCGAGAAGGTCAGAATGGGTAGAATGCAGTAGTGCAGAAACAAAAGTTGATTAGCCCATAATAAAGGTTAGGAAGTACAGTAAGTCCCCTACATACAAACCTTCAAGTTGCAAGCTATCAAGGATGTGAATATTTGTTCATATGTACAATCATGTCCGTCTTGCCCTCCATTGCCTATTTCTGACAATACTTCAGCTCTGTCATTTCCCACCTTCTCTCCCTCTTCCGGTCAGTAACTTTCCTTGCCTGTTCACTCAATGTCAGCCCCTTTATGCCAGCTGTTATATTGTACTGTACTACTGTACTTTTCAAGGTTCTATATTATAAGATTAAAAATGTTTTCTTAGCCGGGCTCGGTGGCTCAGCCTGTAATCCCGCGCCTTTGGGAGGCTGAGGTGAGTGGATTGCCTGAGCCCGCGGGTTCGAGACCCGCCTGGGCAAGCGAGACCTCATCTCTACAATAAATCAAAAAATTAGCCG
>CAUYQG010234351.1:0-44427 GCA_963574415.1 Tarsius wallacei | reverse complement strand
AAAAAAAAAAAAAAAAAGAAATCTACTGCATCCATCTTATGAAATAAAGACAGGTATAATGACCTAACAAAATTTACACTAAAATAGAAAACTACAGACCAATCTCAAATATAAATGGGATATAAGAATTCTAGTCAAAGCACCAGTAGATAGCTAATAGAATCAACTGAAGCCGGGCTTGGTGGCTCAGCCTGTAATCCCACGCTTTGGGAGGCTGAGGTGAGTGGATTGCCTGAGCCCGCAGGTTCGAGACCTGCCTGGGCAACTTAGCGAGACCTCATCTCTACAATAAATCAAAATATCAGCCGGGCATGGTAGCACGTGCCTGTAATTCCGGCTAATCGGAAGAGCGAGGCGGAAGGATCGCCGGAGCCCAGCAGGTCGAGGCTGCAGTGGCCGGGAGCAGCCACTGCACTCCAGTCTGGGCAACAGAGTGAGACTACAACTCAAAAAAAAAAAAAGAATCAACTGAAAATCTCACAAAATAAATTATTTCAATAAAGCCCTGTATAAAGATAGACAAAAATTAATAGCTTTCTGATATACCAGCAATAACCAGTCCAAAAAGCATAATTTTAAAAACTTAAAATATCATAACAGCAGTAGCGAAATACATAAAATACAAAACTGAATTGTGGAAAATGGATGAAGATGACTATAATACTTAATCACTAATAAAAACATATGAACACAGAAACATACCATGTTTCTTATCTGCAATAGCCAAGTCACAATGCAACTGTCTTTTTAACTTGGCAAAATGATGCAAGCCCTAGGCCATTTTATCAAATAACTATGAGAAAAGACTTCTCACAAGATATTAAAATAATTATAAAGCCACAATAATTTGAATAATGTGCTATTGGTATGATATTGGATACATAAATCAATAGTTCAGAAGGGAGGCCTAAGAAACCCTAGTATACATAAAAACTAATGAAGGAAAAAGAAAGAGCATGAACTAATTAGAAGGGAATGTGCTGTTTAACATATAATAGCCAAGAAATTGCCTGTTTCAGACATCAACCTCTCAACTCAAACTATACTCCAAAAACAAAAACATAAAACCAAAATAAAAGCCTCCAATTCACTAACAGAATTAAATGTACCTAGCTGTCAGAAAAAAAATAAATAAATAGTTGATTATAAATACAGTGTAGGCAGAGATTTCCTAAGGGAAAAAAATAACATATATGACTGTTAGCCAATTTTAATTTCTTCAAGTAAAGAATCAATGAAGGTAGTCTAAGACTAAGGACATGATGTTTGCAGAGCGAGTGAATTCCTGTAAGCTTTAATGGAACCAGCTTGTAGAGTCCAGTAGGGAAAAACAAAAACAAAAACAAAAAACATTAACAATGCAATAGTGAAGAGACACCACAGAAGAAATGCCATTGACTAATAAACCTATGAAATAATATTTACTATAACAAGCATTTTTTAAAAAAGGGAAGCTTTCCAAATTAACAGTGAGAAACCCATGCCATGTTTCACTTACCAATTAGCACCGCTTTTTTGCTTGTTTGTTTGTCTTAAGATAATGTTCATTGCTGTCAAGGATTTGGTGAGACCAGCACACTCACAAAGTTGGGGCAAAGTACAAACAGGTACAGCCATTCTGGAAAGCATCTAGAGCCATGTATGAAGATCAGTTATAAGTATTAATATACATTGATCCACTTCATTTACTTTCACCTTTAAAAACTGTTTTTATACTTTTTGGAATTTAGTCTAAGTAAAATACAGATTATCAGAAATGCAGACATGGATTGACATACAAGAATGTCAATTTCTATATTATTCATTATAGCAAAAAATGAAAAATTTCCTAAAAACCCAACATTTAGGGAAAGGGTTCAATAAACTATGTGAGATTTATCAAATGGAATCATTTTCAGCCATTGGAAATTGTATTTAAGAAGTATTTAATGACATCAGAAATGCTTACAAAATAATGGTGAATGAAAATAAGAGATTAAACTGATTTCAACTGTAGTAAAAATAGCTAAGCATGGAAACAAACTGAGAGCAATATACCAAGAAGTTAACAATTACCTCTATGTGATTTTTAAATTATTTTCTGTATTTTCTAGATTCTTAAAAATTGGCATATATTTGTTTATACACAGAAATATATGCATATAAAACATATATTTATTAAGAAAACTAGTCTCATGCTTGCAGCACTGTAAAATGATCTCTTATCCTTTACCATCACTTTTAGGTGGCTTAACTTGAGACTCAAAATTCAGAATCTTGGCCAGGTGCTGTGGCTTATGCCTGTAATCCCAGCACTTTGGGAGGCCAAGGCAGGAGAATTGCTTGAGTCCAGGAGTTCTAGACCAGCCTGGGCAACATAGTGAGACTTTATCTTTACAAAAAAAAATTAGCTAGGCATGTTGGCACACACCTATAGTCCCAGCTGCCAGGGAGGCTGAGGCAGCAGGATCACCTGAGTCCAGGAGGTTGAGGTTACAGTGAGCTGTGATCATGCCACTGCACTCCAACCTGGGCAACAGAGTGAGACCCCAAATAAAAATTTTTTTTAAAAATCAGAATCTTCTCCCAGAATTAGACGATAGTAGAATCTCAAAGTTAAAGATGATCCTAGCATCTAGTCCAGTGATTCCCAGACTTGAGTATGCAATAACCTGGAGGGGTTTTAAAACACAAACTGCTGGGTCACATCCTAGATTTTCTGATTCAGTAGGTTTGAATGCCTGAGAATTTGCATTTCTAGTAAGTTCCATTTCTTGTAAGTAACGCTAATGCTGCTGGTCTAGGGAGCACACTTTGAGAACAATCATCTAGTCAAACTTTTTGACTTGTCAATAAATCCCACACTTCTTCTTCACCCTTTGTAAAACCTGATTGTCCAGTTACCTTTGAAGCCCTCTGATGGCAGGAAACACTTTCATGAAGCAAGGCATTTTAAACTCTTGGAGAACCCAGAAATAGCTAAGATCTGAAAGGCTATGCAAACTTTCTTTCCTCCCTTAGGCTCACTTTAAGCAAAAATGTTTCCTTAACTCTTAAAAATATCACAGAGGACTGGGCTCCGTGGCTCAGCCTATAATCCCAGCACTTTGAGAGGCTGAGGCGAGTGAATGACCTGAACCCACAGGTTCGAGATCAACCCAGGCAACTTGGCGAGACCTGTCTCTACAATAAATCAAAAATTAGTCGGGCGTGGTATTACACGCCTGTAGTTCCGGTAACTGGAAGGCTGAGGCAAACGGATCACCAGAGTCCAGCAGGTCGACACTGGGGTAGCCGTGAGTGTGCCACTGCACTCCAGCCTGGGCGACAGAGTGAGATTCCCACTCAAAAAATATATATATATATAAATCACAGAGACTCTTTGAGACCTTTTGGGTTTGTGCCTTTCTTATCTCCAAGTTAAAACTAGGACAGACTTCAGACACTCCCAAATAGTTTGGGAAGGGTCCATACTCACAGTTACTGGCCATTTTACTAAGCATTATCTGGTCATTTGCCCTGAGAGGGCAATGTTTAGGAAGAAGTCCCTTAGTTTATTGCTTCTCTTGCAGTCTTAAAAATATGCTGATTTGCAGAAATTGACCCTCAAACAAAGTCAACCCGCAGTACTAGTAAAGTTTTACATTTTATTCTATTTTAAAGGGGAATTTATATGCTGCAGTCATTTTGTGAATTTTGACCTGTCACGCTAGAGTCCACTGTACCAATTCTCTCTGTAAATAGAGCAGAAAGGGGAGCATGACAAGAGAGGGAGGCAAGACTGAGTTCATGTGAAGTAATGAGGAACCATGAGAGATGGCCTTTTAGGCTGGAGAATAACATGAAAAAAAGAGCACGGGGCTGCTGTTCTTAGTGCTTATCAAATGTTGTGCTATGAAGGATTTTTAAGAAAATCATGGAGACTTTAGTTAATTGTCTGACTTGCCCAATTACCAAAGAAGTTTGGGTTTTAACTACAGAAAGACAGGTTTGGCCACATCCAACTACTTCCCAAAATAGGAGCATAACTACTCTACCCACCAGCCCCCTAATTAGGGGGAAAGGGACTGATATCTCTTTAACTGGAAATGAGAATATGATTTCATACTTCTCTCAGTTATCTACAGTAATAGACTCCACAAAGCTGACCAAAATACCATGCTACTTAGCAGCCCCAAACTCTTACCCTATCAAGACCTTTGTCAAAACTGCTGAAAAAACAAACTAGAGGGATTTAAGTTTCACTTCCTCCTCTTGGCCCTGGAGGTGCTAACACGCAAATAAGTGACCCAGCTAAAGGGAGAAAAAGGAGAAGCCAGGGTCTTCTATCATTGAAAAAACTGAGCTCTACCAGCAGGAAATGTAGGCGTCCTCTGGCTCAGACACAGCCATCTCTACTGCCAGGACGTGCTCTCTTTCTTCTCGGGCATGCTTATCAGTCAGTACTTTCCCAGCGTGTACTCTGAACAGGCATGTGCTGGCTCAGGGAATGCCACAGTGAAGCAGCTGAAGTCCTTCCCCTCAAGGGAAACATGAACTCAGGAGTGAGAGAAGACTTACCACAAGGGTTTTACAAATCGCTATCACCAGAGAGTGCTAACTTGCATGCTACACGTAAGTGTGTCAGAGTCTCCAGTCTTTGCCTCACTTTTATGAATTCTGGAATAAACAATGCCCAAAATAAGACACACAACACACAACGGTTTGCTTGTCTGGTGACTACCACAAAACAGAAAGAATCACTCCCCTTCTAGAGTTCCAGGCTGGCAGAAGCCAACATAAGGGTTATTTTCAGCTATCATCACCAGATTATGCTAATTGTCCACAATGTTGTTTGATTCCATCCTTCCTTTCCATTTCCTAGAGCCTTATAAATGTAAATCTGACTTACAGTAGTGCCCTTTTAGCCAGACACTCTCCGCTCCAGTTCACCCTGACAACAGCTGTTGAATCATTTCCCTCAAACTCTTTTTTTCTTCATGTTATTCTTCAGCCTAAAAGACCATCTCTTATGGTTCCTCATTACTTCACATGAACCCAGCCTTGCCACCTACCTGTTAAAACCCCGCACCAGCTCCCCACCTGGGCCTCCACCACATTTCTCATCCTTAGTCCCATACTCAACCTGTTAATCCATGGCCCCTCTCCCCAGTGCCTTCTCTTTCTCTGTTCGTCAACATATTTCCTTCTCTTCCTTCAAATCTTAACATTCTTCCCTCATTGCTTCCCTTAGACTCTTTTCATTTCTTACCCATCTTCTTTTTGACATTACTGGCCTTATCCTGCATTGATTTAAACTTCTTCGTGGGTCTCTAGCTTCAAGAGTTCTTCTTCTATTATTCTCTGCAGTCACCCTGTCATCTCCAATAATGTGGTAAAAACCACAAGAATAAGCCGGGCTTGGTGGCGCAGCCTGTAATCCCACACTTTGGGAGGCTGAGGTGAGTGGATTGCCTGAGTCCGCGGGTTCGAGACCCACCTGGGCAACTTGGCGAGACCTCTTCTCTACAATAAATCAAAAAATCAGCCGGGCATGGTAGCGCATGCCTGTAATTCCGGCTATTCAGAAGGCTGAGGTGGAAGGATCCCCGGAGCACAGCAGGTCGAGGCTATGGTGACCTGGAACGGCCACTGCACTCCAGTCTAGGCGACAGAGTGAGACTCCAACTCAAAAAAAAAAACAAAAAAACCCCACAAGAATGGGTTCATAGGCTCTATTTCTTTTGACACCATCTTTCCTTTCTGCTCCAATATAAGCCAACAAGTACATAGCTGTTACTTTCCAGTTTACAGTTTACAGTGGGCTTTCATTGACAGTCTGTCATTTGATCTTCGTGAGAAAAATAAGACAAATGTTATCATTCTCATTTTACAGTTCAGTAAGCATTAGCTCTAAAGATTAAATGATTCGTCCAAATTTTCACAGCAAAGAAATGGAAGTGTCAGGGCCCAGACTCAGGTCTTCGAATCCTGAATACTTCCTTTTCCCACATCATCTTCCTACTCTGAACATGGGTTATGCTTGATAAATATTGTGGACTCATAACGTTGATTATGAAGATGACAGTGTCACAAAGCCACATTCAAATAGATTAAGCATTTTGAAACCATGACCTGAGGATAAGGTTGGGAAGAAAGGGAAAAGTAAAAATTCATGAGTGTCTTTCACTTCCAATTGACTCAATGTTTCCAGGAGAAAACACACATAAACCCTAAAATTACAAAATGAAAAATATGCTTTTAAGAGAAATTGGTATCTTCCCTGGAAGGCTAAGAAAAGAGACTAACAGACTCACTAGGGAACTCTCCACGTGATGTTGCTTGAACGGAGTTCAGACTAAAGCCTCTGGATCAACTGGTTGACATCTCTGCACTGCCCAGGCAGGAATAGCCAGGAGCACTGGAGGCTGGGAATCTGAAAAACGAGGCTCTAGCTGTCTGCCCCTCACTGTGTGAACTTGGGCTAATCCAAGGCCCAGTGGAGCATTGAGCTCCCATTCCTTTATCCAGAGGGGTTGAATGAGAAGGTCCCTAAAGTCTCCTCTGGCTGTGACATTCTGAGAATCTATGAATAGCAAGGACACAAGACAGGTGTGAGCTGATCACCATGTGGGAAGCTCACACCTGTCTCACTCCAGTGTTTCCGCCCCTCATTTCCAGCAGTGCCAAACTCAAGGCCCAGTCAGGGTCAAGTTGCCAATTTTGAAGCCGTTCAAGGACAGTTGTCCTTCTGCATGGGGCTCCTTCCAGCCCGAAGCTGACCTTCTTTCCCTTCTCTGCGACTCACTCTACCTAAGGCTACTGAAATTTGCATGCCACTAATTTATTTCTGCCTCTTTGCTTTTAGATTAAAATTACCCACAAGAACCAAGCGCCCATGATGATGGGGCCTCCCCAGAAGAGCAGCTTCTTCTCACTGAGGAGGAAGAGCCGTTCAAAAGACTAAACAGTGTGCCAAATGCCAACTAAACCATGAGAGACAACAAGAAACTGTAACTATACATTCAACACACACACATTTGTGTGCACACATACATATGCACACACACACACATATTTCTCCAATCAGTGGAAGCAAAGTCACCCTTCAGGAAGAAAACTTCACCTTGTCATACAGTCTACCCATTTCGATAATGGGTATACCCCAACAGAGCCAACACCAACAAAACATTTTGAAGGGACTTAGGGCCCACGCGGGTGTGGTTGGCTCATGCGGCAGCCTTCACTTTCCATGGGCCTTGAGCAGAACTTTCTGAGACTGAAGGAGAAATCCCCCTTTCTTTCCACCAGCCTGCAAGTTTCCTCATGGACACTCGCAAGGAACAGACTACAGGTTTCCTGCCTATGGTGAGATCGGATGTGGCCAAGGGAAAGCACTCCAGTTCCAAAGAACTTGCACAAAGCTCCCTCTGTACAGAGACAAAACGCCCTCCGGTTCTCAGAGCATAATCCTTGGCAGGGCCCAGCAAGTGCACGTTGGTTTCTTGGTTGTTCTTTGAGCGACAACTTCTCCCTGAACTTGCTGAGAAGGCAAAAAAGGCCATGGAAAGCTGTGTTTCTTTCCATTCTTGGTTTTCTGTGCCATCAGTGGGCACTTGTTATTTTCCCGAAGGCTTCTTCTGGTGGCTGTGTGTTTGTTTAGAGGCAGCTCCAAGAGCCCCCAGAGCTGCCTGCGCAGCACACCTTAGATGTGGTATTTATTTTCTTAACTCTGTGAACACCTGGGAGGGAAAAGCGGAGAAACTGGGATTTATTTTTTCAAATTGGTGTCATAATATTGTGTAAAAAGGGAAGAAAAAAACCACCCCCAGCTTCTTTCTTTTTCAAGCCAAAGCGTGTTTCCTGTTTGAGTTCCAAGCCCTGGTGGCAGACTATTCCTGAAGGCAGAAAAGATGGGAGGGAAGGGACTTTGCTGCGGAAACCAGGAGACAAACCATCAGGCAGTTTCCTCCTGTTTCTTTGCACTCCCCAATCCCAGAGGATGACCTGAAGGGCCATCTGATGGTCTTACATGTGTGTGTAAATATATATATGTAACCTATATATTTATATGTATAAATATTTATTTACGATGGACTTTTCCTGAACGGGACATGAGAAAGAAAAAAAAAGTTATTACTTCCCTACTCCATTTCATTATCAAGACACATTACCCTATGAGGGTCATAAGGTTTAAGGGAATGAAAGTAGCTCTTTATCATGAAGAGACTGAGAACTCCTATTCTGGATCCTCAAAAACAACCGTGAAAGATACGCTGGGCAGGATTTACTCTCCCATTTTCAGATAAGGAAATTGAGTCTCAGAAAAGTTGAGGCTTGTCTGTGGAATCTTGGCTAATGTGGTTTGAGTGTAGGTGCCACTAAGAAGATATTTAACAGAGCGAAAAACATCTCAGAATAGGATCATTTATGGTCACTGAGAAGTGAATCCTCTTGGATCCAGATTGCCGGGGAAGAACACATGGATAGCACATGCATGGATGGGACAAGCCCACAGGAGAAAGCAAGGGTCTCATGATGCTTCTCAGGAGTTCTGTCTAGTCTGAACTGGAGTAAAGTTGATCTGAGTTTGAAGGCACTAGGCAGATCATCAAATTGAACTCTTCACATGTCACCTCATCATGGTCATCATAGTCTTTCAGTTTGAAAACATCCCTAACTGCAAGGATGACCTCAGTGGAAAGTCACAAGGAGGACTGAGGCACCTGCTGCAAGACACTGCCATCCAGGACAGAGGGGTCTCGGGAGAGCTCAATGGGCTTCATTCAGCTGGTGCCACAATTACTCTTCTTTTCCAAGGGCAAGTCTGTGCAAAGCTTCATTAGGTCTTCATCCCTCTCTGAGATTTCTCAAGAGGAAACTTGTGTCCACCTGACATCATTCCACTGAGCTGCCTCTAATCTTGCATCAGGCCAGGAGCTTTGGCCAAGGAAGAGAATATTAAGATTGTGTGTACAAGCTAAGCCTAACTCTGAAGGAAGCAATCCTCTAGGACCATCTGGGACTAAGATGTGGGACCATTGTCCTTGACCTAACAGCACAGAATCCTGGGCAAGGGGAAAACCAGGCTACGTGTAGAATATCCTTAATGATGGGATCCTCGGTGATGGGACCAATGAGCTCCAGAATGACTACAGGTACTATCTCAGAAGCCACTTGATTCTGAAACTGAGGCGGGTTCAGGTCTGTGGTCACTGATTCTAAGACCCTTACAGAAGTTTTTGCGTGTGTTTCAGCCCTGATGCCCCAAGATTGAGACTGTTGAAACATGACACTATCAACAGGTGAAATTGATTCTCAGCTCCTCACAAGTCTCATGAAGTGACTATACAGAGACTGGCCCTTACCTGCACTACCCAAGTGCACAGGACTTGCAATCTTGCTTGAGATACATACTAAGTTCTCCTTAGAGGCACAGTGTAACAAACCTCTGTGGAATTGCACTTTCGATTTGGTAACCTTAGTAAGTCTTGTGTTATTTAATCTTACTTTGCAGATCATCATTTAAACACTGTGACTGTGGTTTCTTATCATAGAATACTTCATCATATTGACCTTCACAGAAACTTCTGAAGTTAGCAGAGAAGGTATTATTATCTCAACAGTAAGAGAACAAGGCTTAATGAGGTTATATGACTTCTCAGAGCCACACAGTTAGTCAGGGGAGAACATAGTCCCTTATTTCTTGTCGTATTCTGATTCTGTTCATGCTACAGACATGTTCTCACCTGCCCCCACGCTTCCACCCCACTAGAAATAAAAACAATAAAACAGGAAATCTTCAGTACATTGTGTTGTCCCTAAATTGATGGTCTAAGAATTGTGTCTCATTATGGCAGTCTTTGTGGGGTTTCCCCAGTGAGTTGAGAGTGGAGATAGACTTAGTAGAATGATTATATTCAGGTCAGAGACCATCTCCTCTCAAGAGAGTTCTTTCCACAGATGGAAAAGATACATTAAAATTGCCAAATAAATTAGGAAATACTTGGCAGAACCTGGAAGAGCCTCCAGACTGGCATTACATAACATGCATATACATTATACATATGCACATTATATAAGGTGACATAGTACTTAATGTGCTGTATATATTATGTAAATTGCATATTTGTGAGTAATCATGATAAATATAGAGACCCACTAATCACTTTTTTACACATACTCAGTGACAGATTAGGAAGTTACTTTGCCAAAGAGTCTTAAAACTTACTCTCTCCTGCTGCTTTGGTTCCAATTCCTGCCAAAAATAATTGCATCAATTTTCCCATCTCTAGCCCCCTCTCCTCTTGGCCAAAACTCTCAGTTACCTCCTGTCCCAGCTAGGCTGTGCCTTCTATGCAACACTACCACAATTGGGATCCATAAAAATAGAATCATGGGGATGGGAAGGATCTAGACGCCCAGATTTCCTATATCACAGGCCTACTCCTGAACACTCCCAAGCAGGTGGATGCCTAATGCTAATATTAAAGGGAGGGGAGGATGAGAGAAGGAGGGAAGGAGGGCAAATCTACCAACCCTCCAAGGAAGAAAACTGCATAGTCTTCCTTAGCTACCAACTCCAGGATCCAACAGTAATCAATTAGGAAGGTATTTCAAATGTCTTGTCTTAGTCTCCACAGCATATCTGAAATCATGATTTCCTAAAATATGTCTCATAAAACACGTAAAGTGCTCTATGAAAAAAGAGTTCTGTGGTCAAGTACTAGATGCCACCTAGGTGATATATAGAGCTTCCCTGAGAACTCGCAGTAAAGAACCACAGAGGCTTTTATTTGTCTGTCAGCATCCATAGATTAGAAAACGCTGCCTTAAACCTATCATTTCCTTTTTCGTTGTCGGTGGAGATGGCCACAGGCAAGTAACCATCCTGTACAATATCTAAAGTGCTTTTCTAGGACAAGAAGTCTCCATTCTTAAGACACTCCTTTTTTTTCTATGTGATTGTTTATCTATTTTTCTTCTCCTCTACACATCTTCAAGCAAGAATCAGTCATCTAAACTCTTTGTCCTCTGAGTGGAGAAGGGACTGGAAAGGGGCTTAAAGAGAAGAAAAAAATGAAAGAGTACACACAGTAGCTGATAGGAGTCAGACTTCATCTGTGTAACTCCAGAGAACAGAATCAGGTCTAAAGAACACAGTTGTAGAGAGGTCAATTGTTATTCAATTTAATGACTGCTCTTGGAGCTAACCTATTATGGAAAAGGCTGTCTTGTGGGAGAATGAACATCCATCTGCACTTATAGGAAAAGCTTTGACCTGATCGGTTGGAGAACAAACAGTAATGATCTACATTGCCCAAAAAGCTGTTGAAACTAATTTTGTAGGCATTAATGTTAAGTCAATAGATCTATTACTCCCTTGTGAACAGCATTTCTTGGAGTCCTTTATTTTCTGAGAGAATGAAAAATCACTCCAAGAGCAATTTGTGGATCAGTACGTACTGACCCACTGACTTATACATGGCAGAATTGACCTGACTCATTGGCATGCTCAAGGATAGCTGGTAGTGTTTGTAATCCTTCCTTGGTAACTCTAGGAGTTTAAGGAATGGGTTACAGTATTAAGATCAAAAGAAATGTTGCACTTTTATTGGGGTCCATGTTAGGAGTTTGGAATTCTTCTAGTCACAAATATCAGACCTATGTCAGACTTGCAATAGCAAGGAAAAAGAAGCTATCCCACATCTCAAATTCAATCACGTTTTAAATAAAATAGAAGAGCAGAATTGTATGGACTTTCATATGGAACCATTGCTTTTCGCTCTACTTGATGTTCTATCATATTGAAGTGTATCTTTCAACTTCCTACTATAGAAAAAAAACAGGAAAGGGAGATAAAGGGAATTCCCATTCTTTGCTTATTAGGTGCCAGGCACTGTGTCAAGCTTGTTTCATGTGCTATCCCTTTTGATTCTCAGAATAGCTATGATACGGGCTTCGTATTTATTTCACAGGTAAAGAAATTCACCCATAGAAAGGGGAAGTACCTTGTTCAACAGATAGCAAGTGATAGAATAGGACTTAACACAGGTCTCTCTCACATCAAAATCTGTCTTTTCCCACTATATTTTAGTCCCTTTAGCATTCTATTCTAATCATTTCCTACCTTACTAGCATCCTCGGTGCAATTACATAGTATTGACAAATTGATATATCCTATCTGTACAGCCTTTGTATAGCCATCTACTAATGTTCCTACTGAAGAACTCCCAGTGCTTGTTCGTGTTTAAACTCAACAGCTTCCATGGACAGCTGGATCCTAAAACTTTTCCCTCGCAATCAAATCGGCAGCCATTCCCTAATCCTTAATGTCTTTGGGGTCTAACTGAATGTGACTCATCACCCAGGGCCTACCTAATAGATTTTTTTGTTCAGCTCTGTGAGTGGGAGAGCAGCAAACAGCCTTATCGCATTTAAATGCCATGGTCAACAGTGGTTGGCCAGCACAGGGAAGGAGCACTGGGGTTGCTGAAGAGAGCCTCCAGCAAGGAGGCTCTGCATGTGATCCTCATTAGTGATGGGCGTGGGCTGGGCCATCTGTGTTCCACAGGAGAACAGAATGGCAGGCTGCCTTTCAGATGCCAAGAGATGCTATCTAATGGGAAGATCCAGAGAGCTCAAAAAGCAAAGAAGCATCTTTTCTCATGGGCATATCTGTGGAAAACCAGGGACATAGAAAACCAAGGGGTTTTAGCAATTAGCTACTTAACTTGCTAGGCATGCTAGCCTTGCTATCACTTCATTCTTCATGCCCAAGGTGCTGGATGACAAGCAGAGTCTCCTGCAGCCTCACCTGCTAACTAAACTTCCCTTGACAGAGCCATGGTGAACATCTGTAATCCTGAAATCTGTGTATGCCAATTACACAGGTAATTCATAGCCAGGCATCAGAGTTTGTGATTAAGCTTCCAAGTCTTCCAGGGGTCAGAAAACTTTGCAAGTGGAAGAGACCATTTAATTGGATATCCAATGCTGCTTCTAGAGGTATAATCAGAAAATATGAAGGACTCCTCTAAATGGGTCAGATTAAGAAAATGCAATTTGGAAGCAAAGGGGATAACATCTAACCCAGTATCAAACACATAGTAGGTAATGAGTAAATGTTTGTTAAAGGAACAAACAAATGAATAGCTAAAGTGGGTATCTGTTCTTCTACCCTGGAATGGGTGAGGGGTAGGGGGATGAAAGCTTTTTCGCTAACAACTCAGGAACTTGAAACCACAGGATGTAGAGGGAGCTCATGGGGGCCTTTAACTACTCAGACATCTGTTGAGTGATGGATACAGCTAAATATGGATCATCAAAGGGCTTTCTAGGTCACATGGAGGGCAGCTTCATGATTCAGAAAATATGAAATTCAGCTTGGACAGAAAGACAGAAATGTTTGCAATTCACTTCTTAGAGATAAGGTCAGAATTTACAAAGAATAAAAGAGCAGCACAGAAGTACAGTTACAACACAGTAAGAGATCACCATAATAAGAGACAGATTCATAAGATGAAAAGAGAGAGAGAGAACTGGATTCTTTAGCAGATTGATTTGGGCAAGGGAGGTGAGCATGAACACTACAGCTCAAAAATAGAAGAAAGAACTGAGAAATTCTTAAAAAGTAAGAAAAAGCTTAATGTTGAGTTAATGGTAAAACAGAAATGCCCCAGTATTGATGAAACTGCTATTAAATAACAACTACCATTTACTATCTAGTCCAAAACCTATTATTTTTATGACCACTTTTGAACTTCACAAGAACCTTATGAAGTTAGTTGGTGCTATACAGTTCTCTATTTGGCAAATGAGGAAACTGAGAAGCAGAAAAATCTCATAGTGCAGATCCAGGATTCAGATCTGTCAGTATCTGCCTTCAAAGCCCATGTTCGTGCCTGCAGTGACACTGTCAATTCTTCTGACCTTCAGGAACAGACAGGGACTTACTACCCCCAAATCAATTCCCTGTGTATGACTTACTTCCTCCTCAAACTGGAAACCCAAATCCCTAGTCCATAAAGCTGGAGTGGAAAATAGTGTGTGTGTGTTTGAGTGCAGGGGCCCACTGAGAAGGAGCAGACCCAAGCAGCAAGGGCCATGTACATCTTCTCCCTTGTCCCTTCTTTTTAGGTCCTTGTTTCTAGCCACCAGCCGGGGTACAACATAAGGCACTACTCAGAGAAAAGATGGCCAACAATGAACACTTGATGAAGAGCTCAACCAGATCAGAGTATTCACTTAGTATTAAATATCATGTTAAAAGATACACAGAGACCATAGTAAGGATCAGCTGCAAGAGAAATATGGTCAGGTAGTAAAACATCAGAATTTAGTAACTGATATGTAAAGGTGGAACAGAGATCTGAAGTGGCCTTTTAAAAATTTGTTGAGTTTTTCCTTTCCAAAAAGCAAAATTATTATTATTATTATTTGAGTTGAAGTCTCACTCTGTTACTCAGACTGGAGTGCAGAGGCCACTCCCGGCCACTGCAGCCTTGACCTGCTGGGCTCCGGCGATCCTTCCGCCTCAGCCTTCCAAGTAGCCAGAACTACAGGCGAGCGCTACCACGCCTGGCTAATTTTTGATTTATTGTAGAGATGAGGTCTCGCCAAGTTGCCCAGGCGGGTCTTGAACCCGCGGGCTCAGGCAATCCACTCACCTCGGCCTCCCAAAGCACTGGGATTACAGGCTGAGCCACCGAGCCCAGCTAGCAAAATTATTTTTAAAATAGAATCTGAGGAAGAATTACAAAGTGAGAGATAATAACAATGATCACTTCTTTTTTACCTTTGATAAGGGAAAATTAAATAAATTTTAAAGCCTCACAATAAAAAAATACCTGCACATGCATGTGTATTGCAGCATTATTCACAATAGAAAAAAAAAAAAACACAATGTAAGTGACAATCCAGAAGAATATTCCAGAAAGTCTGTATTTTCTGTTGAGGGACTAAACAACTATATTTTCAAAGTGATTAATGAACTTTTTTTCTTTTGTCTTTTTCATTTTTTTAAGAAAACTGGTACCAATTGGTTACCAGAAAATGGCATGATCTTCAAGAAAAGAAAAGTTTTCCTGGTGAATATGTCCTCTCTCCCCAACATCCTTGAGGTAAAAGGACTGAGAACTAGATCTTTTAACTCAGAGTAGCATACTTGCATGGAGGGTGTTAATAATAGAGGGTGTCACCAGATTGCTGTTTGAGGTTTGCTACCGTCATACTCTGCTACTACCAGACATTAAAGTCATGATAATAAACCCAAGAGAATTAAGCAGTTCCTACCTCCCATCTGCTCCCTGTCAGGCTCCTGAAGACCCCGCATTTAAATATACTTCCAGGAATTAAAACATCTGGGAACAATTTCTTTTTATTATAAAAATGCACAAATATATAGAAAAGTAGAGCCATGAGTATAATGAGCAACTACATGTCCGTCACTCAGATGTAACAATCATTAACATCTTGCCATATCTGTTTCATCTTTTTTTTTTCTGGTTAAAAATTTTTAAAGTACACTAAAGGTATCTTGACAACTCATACCAAAATGCTTAAGCAGGCATCATCATGGGGGATCCTTTCCCAGGTGTTAAACGTCATATGTATCATCTACATTCCTGGGGGAAAATTTCAAGGTGGTGTTACACATATGAACTCAGTCATTTCTCAACTGACTGAAGCCAAAGACAAACTGATTTGTCTCCCAAATAGGAGTTAATCAGGACCTCACTTTATTTTTGAGGATAAAGTTTTGGATGGAAACCAAAGGAAGGTCTTAGCTGTGTTCATCGTGTTTGCCTTCTCTAGGCAATATGATTTTTCTTTTCTCCATCTCTTTAGAAGAGAGACCTATTTGTACTGCTGTTCATCAGTGCACATTCCTGATTGATCTAGAAAGAGGAAAGTAAGCAGCATATTAACTAAATTCTCAAAAGATACTAAATTGGGAAGTGTTATAGGCACTAATGATGCCAGAGTGAAAATGCAAAACACTTGGAGGAATTAGAAACTCACCTGAAAATGCATATTCTTATTTTTGAAATAAAAATTGTTTAAAGCATTAGTAGTTACAGAGAGGCTGGGCACAATATTATTTGGAACAGGTAAAATGATAGAATATGATGACTGCAGATTAATTTTTTTCATATAAAAACCAGTTATAGTTATTGTCCCACCATGTGAAGGAAGCTAGACTGGGGGAGGGGGGCAGGCTGCTGCAATGTACCGACAGAGCCTCCCCCTCCACTGGGGCGTAATGGAGCTGGAAGTATGTCAACCCCCGAGAGAATGTCTGGGAAGCCTGATTGAAAAGCGTTGGCTCATTGATGCAGGGTGAGTGATAATTTTCAACAGGCAAAATGCAAGGAAAGCAGGGATCATTCCACTTGCTCAGTGTTTAGCAGCTGGGATCTGGGTGGGCTGGCCGCACATGTTGTGAACAAGGTGGTAGGCAAGGTAGTTGGTGAGCTTGCTTGCAAAGGGCTACCAGCTTAGTAATTCTGCCAAACAAAAGGGAAGCAGGAAAAATGAGTGACAGCAGGTTCCGGAATATTCAGCCTGTCTCCATCAATGAATAAAATGAGTTTCCCATTTAAGCACAGCCTAGGCAGAGGTAACAACTGCAAACCCAGGCCCGATACTCAACCAAGGCCTGATTCCCAGCCTGGGGATGGTGGACCTAAATGGGCACCCATCTGACTTCCCACACATCAGAAGGAAAAGCTTACTTATCCATACCCCAAGTGCACATCTGCATATCTTTGAATCGTTAAGCACCCCCACCTGCACCACCCCTGCCCCACACCATGGATTTCATAAGACCAAGCATCGCCTTTTCCTTTCCTTGACATTGATACCACAAGGAATGAAAGTCTGTGTTGACTGGCACAGAGATGAAAATTGCTTTCATCATCCTGAGTGTAGAAACATGTTTTCTTCCCATAGTGTGCCCTCTTTAGAAGAACACACTCTCTTCTAAGCTCCCTCCTTCAGCCTAACCCCTGGCCCCAAAGTGCGGGATCTGCTGATAGGCGTGCAAACACATGAGCTTCACTGGAGCTTATATAAGAACTCTTGTCAGGCCTTCCTGGAGACGGATGTCGGGATAGGTCTCTGCACACTCGCATTTGCATTGTCTCGGCAATTTCTTTCCTCCATATTTTCAGAACTGAGAGGCCTATTTGTACTCCTGTTCATCAGTTACTTTGTAGTAGGGAAGAGGAAGCACTGTGTTTCTTCCTGTTTCCCAGCGATTAAAATTTGTGCAGTTTCCTGAAGGGGGAAATAAGAACTCAAAAGATGAAGTTCACTTGAATGTGTTGAGCCCTCTTCACTTGGCTGTTTTCCATGACAGAGCCATACTGCTTTGGGTCCCGACAGAGGAGCTATGAGAGAAATAAAACGGGAGCTGAAGTCCAGGCCTCCTTGACATCCCAGAGAATTTCAGCTCCTGTGTCCCTTCTAAGATGTTTGTGAGCAGGGTCTAGGACAGAGGGAGAGACAAAATAGATGGAAACTCCCATCATCTCCCAAAGGGGAAAAACAGAAGCGTTTATGGAAATCTGTCAGATGGTCTCAAAGGTAGATCATTTGCAGGAAATTGATCCTGCTTCCAATCGATTTGGTGAGAAATCCCATCCATTTCCAGACTTCATTTCCTTGAGGGAGGAGAGAAACTTCTGGAAATTGAACTCAGGAACTCAGAAGGGCCGTGAGCCCAACTGCCAAATTTAGTGGATAATTTGCATGCCTCCCAAGAGAAGTCATGATTTTATGACAGGATTTGGTTCTCCTGCCACAGAGGAAAGGAGAGGAAAGGGAGCAAGAAGCCCATGAGGCCCTTTGCAGAGCTGTGTTCCCTTCTGTTGCCTCCATTACTCTGGGCCTGGCGTTCCAGGTAGTGCCAGAGAAGGCGCAAGGTCTCACTCAGCCTGAACTTCAAAGCTGCGTCCTAAAGGTGTTTCCTACCCACACAGCATTGGTCAGGAAATGTGATCTCTTCCCCTGCTCAACGCTGGACATCTCCCATGGGGCCAACTCTATTTCTACCCTGACATCAATCAGCAGTGGGACTTGGTCAAGTTGTATTACATCTTACTTTTTCCACACCTCAAATGGGGCTGAGTAGGCTGATTCATGCACTTATTCAATGATTCATCAATAAATATTTCGTTTTTAAACAATATCTATCTGCCAGGCACTGCCCCTTAATCTCTTAACTTGTCTCAATCCAGTTCTCTTACTTTTCCTCCATGTTTTCCCAACCTCTGCCCACTTCCAAAGCCTGCTTCTTCTACTGTTTCTTCTTTCTTTTATTCTTATGATATTTCTCTCCCCCCGCTCATCATGATTCTGTTTTAGAGTGTTCATACATCAAATCAGAGGATCAGAACAAGTCTTAAGGGGACATCTGTCCACTTTGGTACCTCCATGCAAAGCTGTGCTTAAACGGACTAAGAAACATCAAGGGACATACTAGAGCCCGCTTTCAGGATGCACTCCAGTGTCACAACTTCTTGCATAAAATATTGGCTTCAATATCTAACTTAAACCCCTCTGTTCAATACTACTTCTTTTTTCTCTTTACCTCTTGAGTCATATCACAGGCATAAAGCACCTGTGTGGATATAGATCTGTTGGGAGGTTTTACCCATAATGACATAGGTGAACATCCCAGGATATAAGGATATTAGTTTCAATGTAAAAACAACAGAATCAGAAACAAAGAAGGGACTAAAGGGCATGGCAGTTTAGTTGGGTTTAGCATCTGTAAGATCAACAAAAGCGAAACAAATAAGCAAAAACCCACAAGCATGACCTTGTTGGAGTTCCATTTCCTAACAGACTATCTCAATTAACATGAAAAGTTCATTGATCAGGAGCTCTGGAATCATAGCCCTCTTTGGTTAGATAAGTCCTTCCTTAGATGTCATCTAGTCCAATCTTTTACATTGAGTTGGTAGCCAGCATAGCTAATGCCTGTGCTCTGGTTAGTTGAATAATGAATGGTGGTCATTCAGCACTGGTTCCTCCATTCAGCACAGACAAAATTCTTCTCCAAAGCTATTTTCCCAGGACCCTGGATAGGAGGCAAGTCAGGTGTGTACAACTGGACAGAGCCTGATGTTCCAGATGTTGCTCCTTTTGTTCTGTGCTAACCTGCCAAGATAGTCTGCAGTCTTTTTTTTTTTTTTAGTTGGAGCCTCACTCTGTCGCCCAGGCTGGAGTGCAGTGGCACGCAACCATCGACCTACTGGGCTCTGGCAATCCTTCTGCCTCAGCCTTCCAAGTAGCAGGAACTACAGGCATGCACTACTGCACCCGGCTAACTTTTAATTTTTTCATAGAGATGAGGTCTTGCCAAGTTGCCCGGGGCTAGTCTCAAACCTGTGGACTCAGGCAATCCATGCACCTCGGCCTCCCAAAGTGCTGGGATTACAGGCTGAGCCACTGAGCCCAGCCTAGTCTATAGTGTTGTTAGAGAGAGTGTGATCTAGTGTGTAGGTCACTCAACAAGGAGGCAGATTTCAAAACCTGCAGCATTTTCTTTCTTCTTCAGATGGCAAAAGGCAGACAACTCAACTAAAGAGAAGAGGCTTCACAGTAGTTGCTGACCCAGCTTACAGCACAGCTGTCCTCTTCCATAGAATGGGAAGAAGTAATCTTTTATGCTTCTCTGTACCATCGCCCTCAAAGCTTGGTGGGTATCTCAGAGAAAGTGTTATTGTTAGCAAGTAGTCATAATATCAAGAAGCCACTTTTTCAAGGAGTTCTGATGGGTGATTTTCTCTCTGTAGAAAACAAGTAAGACCTTTCTCTCTTGGGGAAGTCTGGCAAGTGCTCCATAGAGGCTGCTGTGGGAGTTATTCCATGACTGGTGAGGGGATGAAACTCTGCTGGGAAAACAGGAGTGGCACAGGGAGTGGGCTCCAGTCTCATCTCAGCCATATGGCCTTGGACATGTCCTTTAACTTTCTGGGACCTTTCTTTATCTATCAAATAAGGGGGCTCTAAGGACCTTCTCACTGCAACAGTCTTGCCTTTGCCTGGGTAAATGCTGCAGGCATAGGGGAAGCAGTGTCCTTTTCCTCATGGATCTCCCACCAGTCTCAAGGCTTCCCAGCCTTGTTGCCCCACAAGGGCCACACCTAGCCCCACAGCTAATAATATACCTCCTTTCCCTCGTGGATTGATCATGCTCAGAAATCAGCTGATTTGGGGGATCCAACATGAAAGAAACACTACAAAAAAAAACTCTTAGGCAAGCCCTCCACCTCTACACAGACTTACGCGAGCGTGAGCACACGCGCGCGCGCACACACACACACACACACACACACACACACACTCCAACCCTGAAACGTTAAGAAATTTCCCTTCTGTGTATCCAATCTTTTTTGCCCTTTCAAATTGCCAGTGTGTTGAAAAAGAATTCAATCCCACATGGAAAAGCACTGCTTCCACTTAGGTAACTCAGCTAAACCTCAGTGTTTGAGGTGACGCTGGGCACAGGATGAAACTAAAGGTCCTAACACACCTCAACTGCAACCCAAGAATGCAGACTTTACCAGTTAGACTGAGGCAGTCACTAATTAGCAGCACAGAGCCGGGGTCCAGATCCTTCCTTTCTTGCCCTTCCACCTCCATTGCCTCCCCCAGCCGTAGATAGGTTGTTCTGTAACGGCGGCCGCCTGCTCAAGCTTGCCTGTCTGCCTGCATAGTGCCGTGGACTTGTTTTGTATTGCACTATGTATGTTATGTCCTGACTCTGTGGTTTTACTGCAAATAAAAATGACAGCAGGTGGCTGACCTCTGACCTCCTGGTGGTTTCTTTTCACGTCATTTCTTGAGAAATCAGGTTTGTCTGTTCCACCACAAGCACTGGGTATGCGCATGCTCCTCCAGACCCTTCTGTAACCTTTTCATAATTGCCCACTGCCAGAAAGGTACCACTCTTCTCTGTTGCCACTTTCCTGGTGTCTAAGGAAGGGGATGGGAAGCCAAAAACCCTCTTAAGTAAGCACCAGCTAAACATTTTATTTATATTATCTAATTGACATCTGAAAACTCCCCTGTGAAGTGGTGAGCATTTTATAGATGACAGAATAGAAGGCTCAAAAATGGTAATTAACTTGCTTAACACAATGGGTAGCCCAGTTCTGTCTCTCTCAGACCCCAGAATTCATGTACTTTCTCCTCTAAACTAGTGTTCCTCCAAGTGTGGACCATGAGCTCCATATATCAGAAACACCCGGGCTCCAGACTCCTGGGTCCCATTCAGACCTCCTGAATCACGATCTCAGAGAGCAGGACTCTAAAATCTGATATCTTATAAGCAGGGACTGTAGATAAAACCTCGTGCCCACAGAAGTTTGACCACCACTGCACCACTCCCTGCTGGGAAGGCAGGACAAGACAGGACTTTAGAAAGACTCAGAAACTGGAATTTATAGAGGGGCACCCCTAAGTAGTAGAGACCAGCAAGGAAGCAGGTCTGGAACATAAGAGCAATTGGGGAGCAAGACTGTGAGTTTCACATCAGAGTTGGCTGGCCCCTCTCCTCAGAATTTAGACCCAAGAACACATCTACCTGCCGGTCTCCAGCCTGAGGTTGTCCTGAGCCAAGGGTTCAAGGGCACACCTAGGTGGGACAAGGCAAGGGGGTATGGGCGTAACACAGCAGTCCCACTGGACCTGCAATGGGGCAGCAGTCTTGGAAGATGGCCATGGATGCGTTGCAACTCCTACAGGCTGCTGCTGCCTTCTCAGCTCCTGACTTCCCTATCCTGCTTGGCCCGACTGGCCGGTCCCCTGGATTTGAAGAGCCATTACTGTTATCTCTCCAGGCTCCTCCTGCCACGATCAACCAACAAGGCTCCGAAAGTCTGGGAACTCATGCCCCGACCCGAAGTGTTCTCCATGTCCCTGCTGTCATTCTTAAGGCTGGGCAAGAACTTTGACCTCAGGGAACCTGACCAAAATGTTATTCATCCCTACCCATTCCCTCCTCCTTCCACCTGGATCTGCTGAATTCTATTTTGTGCCTTAGAGTGTAGATGGAAGTTTCTGAAATGGTGGTTGGGATGTTTGAGGTGGGGCACCATGAGACATGCATAATTACTGCTCGGGGGTAGAACAAAATACTGGAAATAGCTCAGATGCCCACTCAACTGCAAGGGCCAGCTAGGCTCTCACTTTCCTAGCTGTAACACCAACTATGCATGGAAAATATTTTCCTCAAAAAATAGCTTTTCTGGAGTCAAGAAATCAAGAAAACACCTCTTTTACAGAATGTGTACAACCAAATCAGCAAAACACTTACATTATAAATCTGGAACATAGTTTATGACATAGATTTCTTATGGTGAGAATTTTCTTTCTTTGTCCATTCCAGAACAAAGGCCTTTAGCAGTTGTGTTTGCATTTTAAACAATAGCTAAGAATAAGCAATATCTATTCATTTGCTGTAGAATTTACAAGGTTCTTTACTACATATGACCATGTTCCTGCTCCTTCCCCCATTTACTAGGTTACTGTGTGCCTGTCAAAGTAACAAAACTGCCTTTGTTTTTAAATGTTCCTCCCTCCTACTTTCCATTAAACTGAGCTATCAATTATTACAGAAATATTTCTGAATCTAAAACCCTGAAGCCATTCTCAGAGGGAGCAGAAAGTCAACAAAGGCATAAAAAATGGTGAGGGAAGCAGATAAGAAAGAAAGATCAGAGAGCTCAGAAGGAGATAATTGTGGTGTCAGAATTGGAGGGATCACAGAGAACACTTGGTCCAGCCTCCCAGAGCAGTACTCCCCTATACAACACCCTGTTCCCTAGGCAGCCACTTCCACTAGAAGACTTCTGCTGATGGGCAGCTTACCACCTTCCCAGGAAGTTTTTCTGGGAACAGCTCTCTGCGCTTTAGATCGGCTCCTATTGTCCCCAAATCTGCCTCCTATTAACTCCATCATTGGGCCTTGACTTGGCCACTAGCAACACAGAATAAATCTTCCCTCTCTTCTGCAGGACAGCTTTCAGATATTTGGAAAAAGCTACCTTGTCCTAGCTTAAGTCTTTATTATTTTTTTCCTCCAGACTAAACATCCTCCAGATTCTTAAATCATTCCTTATATGTCATAACTCTCAAACCCTAAGCTAATTCTTGCAACTTTCTCTGGAACAACAGGTTGCCAAAATTCCTCCTAAAATGTGATTCCCAGAACTGGGCACAACACTCTCGCCCCAGCAATGGGTGGACAAGTGGAGAGCCACATCCCTTGCTCTCGACGCCCCATTAGCTTTCTTTGGCAACCGTATCACCCTGGTATTTCATCCTGCTCTCACAGCCAATAACGTCCGATGCTTTGCGGATGACAAAACCCTTTCAGAAACATACTCTCATCTGCCCCCTCACAACCACCCAGTAAGGCTGATTAAAGATGAGAAAACTAAGGTTTTCCGAGGCTGCATAGTCAGGCCTCAAGCCCTAAGTCTCTGATTCCAAGTTCATCCTCCTCCAAACACATCCAGGCTGCCTTTTCACTGGAAACACTTTTAAGGCCAAGAAAGGTCTCACTGGCTTTGTTAGTGTCTACTGAAAATCAGGAGGTGGGGGCAAGGAGGGCTCTGTTCCATTTTGTCTTGTTAATATCTGCCCGTCCTTTAACATATCTCATTTTCACTCCTGTTTCTGTCATCTGTTATAGTAAAAGATAGACACTGGGTCAGAGAGAGAAGACAGAAGAGGCAACAAACAGGAGGCCCCTTTGGGAGGGAGGAGCAGGGAGGGAAGCATCTTGGAAAAGAAGGCAATGTGGTGTGGCGGATGCAAGTGGAAGGAGGGGCTAGGAAGATTGGGTTCCAATCACTGTTCACCTTGGTTGAGTCTGTTACTCTAGGCAAGCCCCTAACCTCTCTGAGCCTCACTTTCTGAGGAAAGAGCTCAGTAGCAGGACTAGTCAATTCCCAAGACCCTTCCCAGCTCTGTCAATCTAATGTGTAGAAAAGGCCTTATCATTAATCCAGTGATCCTTTGTCTCTTTTAATCCAATAAAGATATTGAAAATTTGACTTCCCTTAAATATTTAACACTGACTTACTTTTGCTAAAATAAGAAAAAGCTAAGATGCCTAGCAGGCTAGGCATGCTGGCTCATGTCTGTAATCCCAGCGCTTTGGGAGGCTGAGGTGGGAGGATCATTTGAGATCAGGAGTTCAAGGTCAGCCTGAGCAACATAGTGAAATCCCCATCTCCACAAAAAAATAAGAAAATGTCTGGATGTGGTGGCACTCACACCTATAGTGCTAGCTACTCAAGAGGCGAGGTGGGAAGATTGCTTGAGCCCAGGAGATCGAGGCTGCAGTGTGCTATGATCACACCACTAAACTCCAGCCTGGACCACGGATCAAAACCCCATCTCTAAAAAAAAAAAAAAAAAAAAGCCTAAGGGCCTAGGGGCCATAGCAACAAGCAACATTTATTTCATCTGATTGCCAGCCCTGGGTTTTTCGAAGAGAGGATTCTCAAGACGTTGGCCCCAATGACCAAGGAATTCTCAAGGGGGCTAAACAAGAAGCTCTGTAGCCATGTCACCTGAGACCTTCTCCACAGCAGCAGAAAACTGAGGGTCCCACAATGAACAACTCTTTCTATATGACCCGTTAAACCATGTATGGAAGGAGAGACACTCCTACTTGTTAAGCATCTCTTGTGTGCCTTCCTGGGAGGTCACAGGATAGATGTTCTTTGATGGCTGCAGTAAGATAGGAAATATCATCCTGTGTTTTTATTATCCTATAGCAGCAATGTCCATTAGAAATAGAATGTGAGCCACATACTTAACTTTAAATTTTCTAGTAGCCAGGTATAAAGAGTAGAGAGGAACAGGTGAAATTAATTTGAATAAAATAGTTTAAAATCCAACATTTCTCAAATATAATGTTTTCATTGGATAATCATTGTTTTATGAGCAATATAAAACATTATTAATGTGATACTTAAGGTGTTTTTTTTTCTTTTTCTTTTCTTCTTCTTTTTTTTCTTTTTTTGAATTAGAGTTAGAGTCTCACTCCATTGCCCAGGCTGGAGTGCAGTGGCACTCTCACGGCCACCCCAGCATTGACCTGCTGGGCTCTGGCGATCCTTCCACCTCAGCCTTCCAAGTAGCCAGAACTACTGGTGTCTGCTACCATGCCCGGCTAATTTTTTTTTTCTTTTATTGTAGAGACAAGGTATTGCCAAGTTGCCCGGGCTGGTCCTGAACCCGCAGGCTCAGGCAATCTTCTTGCCTCGGCCTCTCAAGGTGCAAGTGGTGGGATAACAGGCTGAGCCACTGAGCCCAGCCAAGGTTACTTTTTGTGCTAGGTCTTTCCTCAATATTCAGCATGTATTTTGCATGCACAGCACTAACCTGTGGTTGGTGGCTACTGTACGGGCAGAGAGATGAGCCCATAGTATCCGAGGCTTCCCCTTCATAGCACTTCTCAAGTTATCATACTTGCCTGTTTCATGGTTGGCATTATTCATCAGACTGGAAGCCCTGAGAGGATAGAGACTCTGCAGTTAACTGATATGTTCCCAGACCCCAGTGAGGTGCTCAGCATGGATATCAGAGGCCTTAAACGAACACTTGACAAGAAGAAGAAAGGGAGGAATACAAGGTCACATATATCACCAGTATAGGGGAGAGCTTGGGCTTGAACCTATGTATGTCTGATGATAAAACCCACCATCATTTCACCATAGCATGCTGCCTCCTCAACTTCAGGAAGCATTATAAAAAGAACATGGTCTTTGGTGCCAAAGAGACTTGGATTTTAGCTAGGTGATCAGTGAGGGGGATCTCACTCCAGAGGTTATTGGAATGGTTTTGTGCTGGTGACTTTACCTCTCTTGGCCCTAACTTCCTCATTCGTAAAATGGGGGTGAAAACATTTACCTCACAGGTAACTATGACGATGACATGAGACAATAGGACCAGTATCTTGCAAACATTAGACTTTCCATAAATGTTGATTTCTTTTGTACGTCTAATAAAAATGGAAATAAATAATTCTTATCTAGCCAAGGTATAATCAGAAGGCAGCGTTGACCCTATCTAGAAATGGGAAGGTTATAAAAAACAAACCAAAATTTGAGAAAGGGAGCCAGCTCCTACCATTTGCCTTCTTGTTTGTTCTTTAAAAATCTCCACAAAATGCAGATCTAGCCAGGGCAGCCCATGCATTGTGAGAAAGCTAGTGATCTCCTTGCTTTGCCAGGAGGTAGATGCACACTGCACTTTTTTCTAGCATTTGCCTCAGGGATCCTAACATTTAAGCCTGGTTTGTCTAAGTCCAGTTGATCCTATCTTTGCTATGCTGAGACTTCAGGAAGCTGCAGACTCTAAGAACCGGTCTTGGTGCAGCAGTCCAAGGAAGAGAAGGGACCCACGAAATGAGCCCTTCCCAGCGTGGAGGCCCCCAACCTAGCTGAACGTTGGTCCTCAGAGAAGAAAACAGCGCTTTGAATCCAAAGTCCTCTTGAGCTTACAAAGAGGGGCAGCTGAGGGGTGCAAAACTGTCATTGTCTTGATTTCAACATATTTGTCAAAGTTAACTCCTTCCTAGCTTACTTCTCACCACACACCCCTCCCCTTGTACATACCTTCCAGAGTTTTCTCATCTCCATGCCTTTGCTGACACAGCCCCTCTGCCTGTGGGGTCCTCCTGCCCTGTGACCGCTCCTCCTCCCCATCTTCATGCTTCTACCACCATCAAGACCAACGTACCCACATGTGCACACACACTCCCATACACACACTCCCCACACCACACACACACATATTCACCATTACTTACTAGATACACACACACACATTTACTCCCAAATACACACAACCCTCTACCACCACTACCACACACACACACATTTACCACCACTTCCTACACACACTCTTACTGCCACACACCCACCCCACACACACACACACACTTATTGCCATACACACACACTCCCCACATCTCACACACACACTCACCACTTACTAGCAACATTACCACATTCACACACATTCACCACCACCACTTCCTACACACGCACACTTACTGCCATACACCACACATACACACACACACACACACACACACACACCCCACCATCACTGCCGCGTGGCACACACATATTCACCACCACCTAGTACATACCCACATACCCACATACACTTCTCACACCACAGACCCACACACCGCCATCACTACCACACCCACATACTTATTTTCCACCACCACTTCTCACACACACACACACACACACACACACTGCCATGCACATATACACTCCCCATACCACACACATACATATACCCCCACACGCAGAGGCATATACACCACAACTACACCACCTCATGCTTCCCCCCACTCACCACACAAAGAGAATAATTATCTACCTCAGAACTCTTCATCTCCTGAGTTCTGAAGACTCTTATCTGTCACCTTGATTATAGTCATTAATATACATTAATATACAAACATCTCCCCTGCTTGACTATGAGACTCTTGAGGACAGAATCTGTTTCTCTTGTCATTTCCATAATCTGCATAGTGCTTGGTACATGGTAGGACCTCCACAAATATTTCTGAATGTATAAATGACTCAACTAATCACCCCATATGTGTCCATAGGGTCCAAATGAAGCAGCTGAGGAGAACCAGTGGTATGCAACCAATTATGTAGGCCCTGAGCAGCCCTGGCCTGGGGGCTGGGGGCGTCTTTGGTGGCCAGTCCTGCCTGGTCCTGCTCCACAGCCTCGCTCTCATTCCAAGGGAAATATTTGTTCTGTGAGCAAATAAAATGTGAATATGTTCTAATCTGTTGCAAAGATACACAGAGCTGCCTGCAGCCTGATGCTTAGATCTCTGAGGGCACTTCAAAGAACTGCAAAAATAAAACGTCCTCAGTGGGCCAGGAAAAATGTAGCTCTTTCCTTTCCAGAGAGAAGGGCAGATGAAGACTAGATGACAAGTTTCCCCTCAAACATTTGCAACTAAAACCTCCTGTGGGCCTGTCAGGACCTTAGACACGACAGGGGATCATGGGCCTCTCTTTCCTATCATTCTATGTAGTAGGAAGTGACAAACCTGTGATTCGAAAACACTCAGACACACACTCACATCAGAGATCTTTGCTTCATGTCCATGTTTAACCAATGAGGGAGAAGTCTACTCCCAGCAATGTGTGTGTTAAACCACGTCTTGTCTGCCTCCCTGGCTGCTGAGACTAACCTCTGCCCACTCAAGTATCACAGGTTGTGAAGCCTGTGTGCCTACATTTTAACAAACAGGCAGAATGGCCAGAGAAGTCAGGAAGAAAAAAAATTCCTAGTTGCAGAAAATTAGGAAGCGAGGTCTTTGTGTTTTGTTTGTTTCCTACTGAGGAATTCTTAGAAGTTCAGAACCTTCCATAATAAGCTGTCATCGGATACACTTGTTTCCGAATACAGCCTCAGGTTTGATTGCAGGGTTTTTAAGCTTCTGACAGAGGAATGCAATGTTTCAGTGTTCCTTTAGCCCAGCCCTGTCCCTTTTACAGGCTGAGGCAAAAAAATAAATAAATAATACATAATGTTGAACTATCAGTTATGAAAAGCCAGTGTGTGCAAATTAAGCCATTTAATAAATGCCTGAAGAGAGATGGCTTAAGATCCCTACAGTGGATTCTGAAACTATAACCCGGGATACCCCTTCATTTCCAAGTTTTGTTAGTGCAAGTCTTCTGCGCCTGAGGCCAGGCATGCCTATTTAGAATTCCGGGTTAAGAGCAAGCCTCAGTAGTCCTTTAGGGTATAGTTTTAGCTGCCATTTGCTTGGTGCTTGAATCCTCTCAACAAACTGCCAGTAAGAAATCTGAGCATCACCATCTGCTTCTTTATGTATGGGAGAAATCTAAGGTTCAGAGAGGCCAAGCAACTTGTCCAAGGTGGCCCAGCTAGGGTCAGAATTTTCCTTTGCTAACCCCATTTCCCTGGGGAACTGCTTTACCAAGGAAGTCAGCCTGCACAGAACTTCACAAGTAATATTTCTACTAGTTGATCATTGTTCAAAATAACTGCTACTCTCTCTTTTTTTTGAGTTGGAGTCTCACTCTGTCACCCAGACTGGAGTGCAGTGGCTGCTCCCGGCCACCGCAGCCTCGACCTGCTGGGCTCCGGCGATCCTTCCACCTCAGCCTTCCAAGTGGCTGGAACTACAGGCGCGTGCTACCACACCCGGCTAATTTTTTGATTTATTGTAGAGATGCAGTCTCGCCAAGTTGCCCAGGTGGGTCTCGAACCCGCGGGCTCAGGCAATCCACTCACCCCAGCCTCCCAAGGCGCGGGATTACAGGCTGAGCCACCGAGCCTGGCTTAACTGCTATTCTCTACTTCATTTGATTCTCTTATTTTTTAACTTGTGTGATGTAATTTTAAAACCACACAATACTAGCCTAGTCAATTCTAAAGGTTTTTTGAAAAATTCTGTTTCCTTTGAAAACAGGTTATCTTTTAGGTTCTTCCACTACAAAGTAGAATTGCAAGACCTCTGTGACGTGTGTATATTTCTGTGCCGAGTGTTATCCCCCATCCCAGGGGCCAGGTTGACAATTCCTAGTGCAGCCTTCCCTTTGGCTGACAGCTGTCATTCACAAGGTAAAGGGGCAGTCCTACCCGCTTCTGAAATGGACAACAGGGTGTAGCCAGATTTCCTACAGTCATACCTATACTAAAACACCACACACACACACACACACACACACACACACACACACACACAAAGATGTTAATGGCAGTATTGTTTTTAACCTCAAAAAATTGAATGGCTTAAGTCTCAGCATTTGGGAAACATTTAAGTAGGTGATATTACAACCACAAGAAGGCATATTAGGTAGACCTTAAAAATTAAGTTTTTGAAGATATTTAATATCCTAGAGGCATACCTATAATACAATGCTAGACAAAATGCAAAGTTATGTATTTTTAAATGTCTCTAGTATGTAAAACAGCAAAGAAAAAAGACAGGAAGGAAACATGTTTAAATGTTAACGGTATTCGGCCATTGCCAGACCATCCCACCACTGCCTTGCTAGACTCTGGGATGGCCATGTGCTCTTTGAGCTGTGGTTGTCACCATGCTTTTTGGCTTTGGCCCCCTCCCCTACCTTGAGGAGATGAATCTCCTCTTTCTCTCTCTCTCTCTAATTTACTTTCTAAATAAACTATATTTTCTAATTTTGAAAAATGTTAACAGTATTCAATTCTAGAATGATGGATGCTTGGTTAGTTTATTTTTAGTCCTTTTAAAAATTTTCTTTATTGTACACAATGGATATTTAATTATTTTATAATACGTAATGTTTTTAAAATTTTTTCAAAGATCAAACTCCCAGTTTTGGTGAATTAAGAAGACTGCTTTTAAAAATTAACAAAAATAAATACTTTTGGAGAAACTGCAAAAACGTGAAATTATTAAATATCTGAAACTTCTGTGATCGGATTTAAGACATAAATTAAACTTTTGTAAAGTATCATGATAGATGAAACTATCCATTCCTGTCAGTTGAAAGAAAAATTTTACTTCTGATCTTACTCCCTTACCAGTAATGTACCAAGTCTTCTACAACAACAAATGCAACAGCCTGTGGGAATTGGCTACTTGTTTATGGTGTACTCAGGCTCAGAATGGCTCAAATCCTTCTCTACCATTCATAATCAGCCCTGATGAAGAAATCTTTGGCTGGGGGGAGGGGTCGGGGAAAGAACAAATAGGAGCCTCCACTGATCCCCCCCCACACACACCTGGTGGGGAGCTTAGTCAATTACTCACTGATGAAATTTAAAACCATTCTCCCTACCCTATCCAAGCTAGCCCCACAGAAAGCAGCAGCAGCAGCAGGACTTGCTGGGTTGCTTCCAAGTCACTCAAGAGTGCCAGTGGCCCACAAACAGCCTTCCCTGTTCTTGCTGCTGACCCAGTCCAATGCACTTTGGGGCATTTGGGACCAGGACGAGGAGGCATCTTAAGAATGCTTTTCTGATCTCGCATCTCTTCGTGCAGGTTCTGTGCCCTTTCTCTCACATCTCCACTCTAATGTACTTCAGCCCATTCTTTACACCTTTCAGTTTTGTCTTTCCCAAATTTCCCCCTTCCACCCCATCATTATTCTGCTCTAGAACTTCTCTCTTGCTCAAAAGTATCAGTCCCAAATTACTCAGCTTCCCCAATACACAGCCCCTACCTCACTCCCTCCAAACTCACCTTCCTCTGCCCTCCACTGCCCTATCCTCACCCGTATCCCACCTACCCCCACATCCAGCACCCAGCCCAGCACTCCCTGTCCTGTAGGCTGCACTCCAGTGACACGCAGAAGTTCCATCACTTGGAAAGAAATGTTCCTTCACTAAAATAGAATAGTGGAACCTTGTCCAAATTATGCTCAAAGATGCAGTTTTCTCAATGTTAAGCTTTTCCCATCAATTTTTGTTAAACCTTTGGCACCAGCAGCTCTGTCTATCTCTAGTGAAAGCCTACAGATGGCAAGGAGAAGGAACAAGTTCTGGGTGAATAATCATGGAAAGCCTTGGGAATCACCTATCACGTGTCTTTCAACAGCTTGTTTATTTCACAGACACGTGCTCATGGTTGTGGTTTTATATGCACACATAAAATAAATTCCCATTTTCTACTAATAAAAATTTTCTTGGTTCGTGTGATAGAATTATATACCACATATTTTTGAGATAGTTTAAAAAAAAAAAAGACATTGTTCTACTAAGGAGATTATGATTGCTGTGAGCCAGGACTGCTTGGTGACTTTACAAACCATTGCTTCACACATACTACACCCTTCTTCTCTCTGTTATGGTCCGAGTAACGCTTAGCTGCTCCCCTTGATACCAATAAATCAAAAGGGTAGGGAACTGGTAGAATGAAGTTTATTTCTGAGTTCAAATCCAGGGAGCAGAGCCAGACTCGAGGTCTTTCTAAAATGGTTCTGTTCATCCTCCTGGCTTTACAGTTCACTTTTGTAAGTCCAGATTGTTAGTACCTATATATTAGCCACATGACCAGCAGAGAGCATTGTATAGAACTTGAGTTTCAGTCGTATTTATCGATAGTGACATTTTTTGGTTCAGACTTCCTGGTGCCAGGTATCAAAGGTATCTCATGGCTTTTATCAGGAATGCTCAGCAGAAGCGTTAATCAAGCTTGCCATAAAGTAAAGGGAATTTACAAGGCCTAAGACATTATGCGTTACACAAAAGTTATACAAATCACAAAACTTATGATTACATTGATTCAAAAGTTATACAAATCACAAGGCTTACGATTACATTGATACTATATTGTTCAAACTTATAACCACTCAGAAAAAGGAAGTAAATGGAGATTTGCATCTTTCAGTTGATTGGGCGTAGACTACAGGGAAGTCAAGGATCCCCTGAAGCTACTTACTGGGAGTGCATAGGAGATAAGGGGAACTGCACATTTTATTAGCTCTCAGGAATATTGTTCAGGAATGTAGAGGAGTGCTTGAGCCCTTGCCATGCCCTTCTCTAGGGGCTGTGACAATATGGACAGACATTAGCAGGTCTCTGTATCACCTCAACATTTCACACACACACATTTATGCTTTTAGCATACCATTCTTCCTATGATCTCCATGCCTCCTTCTCTGCCAAAGAATACTTGGGCATTTTGCAAATTCCCATCCTCCATGAAGGCTTTCTACAGCTCTATCCTGAAATCCAACAGAACTCCTTTAGTTTCTTCCTAAGTCAATGAAGATGAGAGAAACACTAGACATCAGAGAAAAGTAGTTAAGAAGAAAACACTAAAGTAAAATCTACAAGGGAGGGAATACTACATTGAGAAGGAGGTATGGGAACTTTTAATCCCAGAGAATATCACTGTGGATCTTACTGAAAAGGTCGATAATGGTCATGAAAGGTTAGCACCTAGTGGCTGGATTTACACAGAGAAGAGAGGAGAGAGCAAGATGTATTGCATTTCTATTGTATTCCAGACACTCTGTTAGATGCTTTTCAAATATTCTATTCATTCCTTTTGGAAACTTTAAGATTTGCATTTTTATCTCTATTTTACAAATGATAAAACTGAGGCCCAAAGAGATGAAATTACTTGCTTAAATTCAACTACTTGGTAAGTTGCAAAGCCATGATGGAAACCCAGTTCCACTGCCCACACCTACTGGGCACTAGACATCCTCACATTTGTCATCCCCTGAGTAGCCACAGGGCTCTGTAAGACAGTAGTTATTATTCCCATTTTTTTGGTAGGAGACTGCAGAAAAATAAAATGGCCTGCACCTAGTCATCTACAAACAGTCACCTAGTTAGTAATGATGGATTTGAGACAGCATATGGGGCTTTGGTTCCAAGTCCGTGCTCTTTTCACCGTACCACAGCTGCCACAAGGAAGCACAGGTATAATTTAGTAGCTTGGAGAGAAGACAGTAAATCTAAGAAGCAAGAGGGGGCGGGGAGCTGAACCCACTGAAGCTCTCTAAATAAATAAAGAGCTGCTTCCAGACATGAGTCTATAGAGCTATTACCATATTACCATATGGATTACCTAGTTACCATTTACATTTACAAGGTGTACACACAGTTGTAAATGAACGCTATCCGCATTCCAGTGAGGAATGTGTGGGTTGGAATGGGTAAACATGGATCCTGTAATGAAAAATTGCATTTTGTCATTGAAGGCCGTTTAACACATAGGGAGGAAGGGGAAGACCATATTTAGTCTTGATAGTCTACTGTGCCGGAGACAGACCCTGTTGGAGCAGGCCCTGAGGTCAGCTTACAAGTTCAAGATGAACATTCCTAAGTGGGAAAGTCCAGATGAAACCCAGATAAATCTACAAAGCAACTGGGTTATGGAGCAAGAAGCTCCAAGAGTGAGGAAAGTTTTCACAGGTAGTTCAACTCAAAGGTATGCAAAATTCTCCCAGCCAGGATGCTAACCCAATGAAGAAAATTCCTCGATGGTCAGGCTGGAAGGAAACCTTGGAATACTGATCTTTCTTGGCTGCCTACATTTTAGAAGACTCTCGTGGTGTACTGGGGTTTATTCCAGGGAAACCGGCAGGACAACTGAGGACCAGACAAGTCAGGGGTGAGGAAGACAGTCTTCTTGACCCTGAAGCCTCCAATCTTCCCAGACTAGAGGAGAATGGAAAGTGGTTCTTCCAGCCTGTTCAATATTGCCCAGCCCCAGTGCATAAGGGACACCTGTATATGGGGGCCAGGGAAGGCAAACTGAATGAGTCAATGAGGAGTTAAATTCAGGTTAAACAAGGGTTACATCTCAGGCATGGAAATGGGAGATTTGGGCATTTTGGTGCAGGGTGAATTCCTCTGGGTTTCTAAAGGCTGAAATGGGGCTCTAGGGTCTTGCCAAGCTCCATGCCATCCCAAATCCGGCCAAAATGAAATTCGGTGTTCCAGGGCCCGTTGTGTTCCACTGCTGCTGATGAAATGAAGCACTTCCCTCGGCATACACCCTCAGGTACTGCAGAGACCAGGTTACCAGCTCCTCGTTCCTTTCCCACATGGGCGAGGCAGAAGCTGGGCACATGTGAAACTAAATCCACAAAGAGAAGAGAATCCAGCCACCTTCTTTCTCAGGCACAGTGTTTTGCTGTGCAGTAGAAATTATTTGTTCATTCACATATTCATTCATCCTTTGGTGACCATCTGCTAAGTGCCACATGCTGTGTTTGAGGATTCAGACAAAAATTCTAGAGGGTCCCTGTTAGAGGAATTTGTCTCATAGGCAACACAAATGCATGAACAATGTGATCTATGCTTTAACTGAGAGTATCACAGGGGATGTGATGTTTGAAGCAGTCTTTCTGTATCTTTTGGTTGATTGGTTTTAAGCACCCATAAGCCATATTCCATGATTCTAAAACGTGGATCATCACCCCTCTGATGATTGTATAAGATCCTTAATGTCCTGTTCCAAAAATGCCTATTCTTGCCCTCTCTCAGTCATGTGTTCTCCTGACCCTAACATTCTACAGTTTAGCCACACATGAGGAATTGACAGTTCCTGGATGTGGCAGCCACTTCCAAGCTCCCTTGTGTTTGTGTGTGCTGTTCCCTCTGCCTGGACACTCCTCGCTCTACCCTACAAAGTTCTAGTAATTAACCATTCAAGGACTGGTCCACTTGTCCTCTCTCTGGAACCTTCCTTGACCCTCACAGGAAGCACTCACTGCTCCTTCACGTGTACTTCCAGAACCCATTTACAGGCTTCTATTACAACACCTATAAACACTATATAATAGCTATTTGTTCTTGTGCCTTCTTGCCACCCCCACCAAAACTGTGAGTCCCAAGCTGAGGACGACAGCAACTCAGCAAATGCTTATGGAAGTGGAAATGAAATGTGCTGCTGTATAAATTCCCAGGTGCCTTACCTTAATAAGAGCCTATTAAAAGTGGTAGCCCTGCCTTATCTGATGGAAGGAAAGGCCATTCCCTAGCTAGATACTCTCATCCACTTATTGCTGGGATTCCACAGTGTTAGTGTGGTGGAGAAAGGAGGGGACGAGGGAAGAAATACAGTGTAGAAAAATTCAGTGTGATTGTTTTAAAAGGCTATGATGTATATGCTTTTTTTTTAATGAGTTGGGGTCTCTGTCACTCAGACTGGAGTATAGTGGCATAATCACGACTCACCACAGCCTCAACCTCTTGGGCTCAGGCCATTCTCCCAATTCTGCCTCCCAAGTAACTGGGACTATAGCTGCATGCCACCATGCCTGGCTACTTTTTTGATTTTCTGTAGAGATGAGGTCTCACTAAGTTGCCCATGCTGATCTCAAACTCCTGGGCTCAAGCAGTCCTCCCACCTTGGCCTCCTAAAGTTCTGAGATCCCAGCGTGAGTCACCATGCCCAGCCTAATGCATATACTTAGTTATGATTGTCTACGCAACAGAAAATACCTAGAATGATACAAAAGAAGGCTTTGATTTTTCACTCTATACATTTCTGTGATGTTGACATTTTTGTCATGAGTCCCTGTCACTTTTTTTTTTTTTGAGTTGAAGTCTCACTCTGTTGTCCAGGCTGGAGTGCAGTGGCACACTCACGACCACCCCAGTGCTGATCCACTGGGCTCCAGCGATCCCTCTGCCTCAGGTTTCCAAGCAGCGGGACCTATAGGTGTGTGCTATTGCACCTGGATAATTTTTGTTTTATTGTGGAGATGAGGTCTCACCAAGTTGCCCAGGCTGGTCTCGAACTCACAGGCTTAGGCAATCCACTAGCCTCGGCCTCCCAAAGTGCTCGGATTACAGGCCCCTGCCACTTTTCAAAGAAATAGGACATTAAAATGAATCCTGTGACTACATTTTAAATTAACCAATTAAAATTAGGCTAATGTTCATCAAAAGTCATGTGCTAGAGTTCCACTAGAATGTTCATAGCAGTATCATTAAAAATAGTTAAAGCTGGAAACTGCCCAAATGTTCATCACAGTACAATGGATGAATTGTAATACAGTCACACAACAGAATCCTATACAGCAAAGAAAATGACTGAAATACAATCACATACTACAAAATGGATGCTTCTCCCAAACAAAATGTTGAAGGAAAGAAGCCAGATGCAACAAAATGTACTGTATGAGTCTATGGATATAAAGTGCAAAATCAGGCAAAACTGATCTATGACGTCAGAAGTCAAGATGGAGACTACCCTTGAGGGGAGGGGGAATTTAGTGACTGGTAGGACATGAGGGGCTTTTGACTGGGTGAGGAAGCGAGCTGGTAACGTTGTTTCTTGATCTGGGTACCGAAAGCACAGAGACACTTACTTTGTGAAAAAGCATCAAGTTCTGCATTTATGATTTGTGTACTTTCCTGTATAGATGTCATCCTTCAATTAACAAGTAAGCAAACGGCCAGGTGTGGTGGCTCAAGCTTGTAAACCCAGCACTTTGGGAGGCTGAGGCGAGAGGATTGCCTGAGCCCAGGGGTTTGAGACCAGCCTGGACAACTTGGTGAGACCTCATCCCTACAATAAATCAAAAATTAGCTGGGCGTCATAACGCACACCTGTAGTTCTGGCTACTTGGAAGGCTCAGGTGGAAGGATCGCCTGGGCCTAGCAAGTCAATGCTAGGGTGGCCATGAGTGTGCCACTGCACTCCAACCTGGGTGACGGAGTGAGACTGTGACTCAAAAATAAGTAAATAAATAAAATTAAGTAAGCAAACACACAAAACAGGCCAAAATCGAAATGCCTGAGCATTCCCAAACATCAAGCCGTTACACCTTCTTGAGAGTCAGACAGTGATCTTCCAGCATCTAGAAATCCAGCAATGGGACAGCATGGAGATGGGAGCTAAACTGTGGTCCCCAATGGTTTCTTGAGTACCAGCGTCCTGCCCCAAGATAGATCCTGGGGGCAGGGAAGAACAGATAGAGAACCTGGGCAGCTTCAGGGATTGGAGCAGTTGGGGCTGTCCTGGGGTAGGTTGCTGTATTTAGTATTTTGAGACATGTAGTTTGGCTTTTTGATAGGAGAGAAGTGCAAGGATGGGTTTAGTTTAAATCAAAGCTTCCTTCTGTCCCAGAGTCAAGGGACAAGCGGACAATAGACAAGAAATGTGATGGGGGGCCGGGCATGGTGGCTCAAGCCTGTAATCCCAGCACTTTGGGAGGCCAAGGAGAGAGGATTGCCTGAGCCCAAGGGTTCAAGACCAGCCTGGGCAACATGGTGAGATCGTGTCTCTACAATAAGTCAAAAAATTAGCCGGGTGTGGTAGCACACGCCTGTAGTTCCGGCTACTTGGAAGGCTGAAGTGGAAGTATCGCCAGAGTCCAGTGGGTTAACACTGGGATGGGCATGAGCATGCCACTGCACTCCAGCCTGGGCGACAGAGTGAGACTCCAACTCAAAAAAAAAAAAAGAAAAGAAAAGAAAGAAAAAGAAAGAAATATGATGGAAAGAGGATGTATACTTGTTTTTAAACACTTACCATGGTTATTTGGTTTCAAGCGGCTACAGGTGAGAAGACTGCCTCAGGCTAAAAGGACAGACAGGCTGGACCTCCCTATTTGAAGCCAAGCGATCAAATCCACTAATGGGGCATTTGTTCTGGGCCTCGATTACCAGTTGGCCACAGTTGCTCTTCCCTTTGTCCAACTCAAAATAAATACAACCCCCTCCACAGGCCCGGCAGAGCCTCCGCGGAGGTGGGTACTCACAGACCAAGCCAAGAGCTGAAAGAACCGCCCGCCTTACCACCCGCTCTCCAGCTGCCACGTTGAAGCAGGCCCATGAAGAAGCCACATTCCAGCCCTGCCAACCTTGTAGCCTGCTCTTCCAGTGGGGCTGTGGGAGATGCCAAAGCAAGGCCTTCTGTAGCTCAAGTTGGGCAAGTTCTGAGTTAGCCTGCTTCTACTTCAGGAGCTGAAATCTGAGGATGGTGCAGCAAGGGTTAACCGCTGGTCATATGAAACTCACCACCAATGACCCTAAGGGAAGCAAAAAGAGCACTCTGAGCAGTCAAAATAGATTTTGCCAAGTCTACACATCCAAGTTGTCTACTTCCTCACTGGAGGTGGTGCTTCAGCTGTCACTCAGAACCCAGGGATTCTTTCTCTACGTCCATTATTTTTTTTCTTTTTATAAGTCGGAGTCTCACTCCATGGCCCAGGCTGGAGTGCAGTGGCACGCTCAGGGACACCCGAGTGTCGACCTGCTGGGCTCCAGCGATCCTTCAGCCTCAGCCTTCCAAGTAGCCGGAACTACAGGTATGCACTACCACGCCTGGCTAATTTTTTATTTATTGTAGAGACGAGGGCTCAACAAGTTGCTCTGGCTGGTCTCGAACCCGCAGGCTCAGGCAATCCACTTGCCTCAGCCTCCCAAAGTGCTGGGATTACAGGCTGAGCTACCGAGCCCCGCTCATCAGGAATTTTAATAGGACATTTTTCTCCAGGTTTTATTGATAATGGATGTTTCATAAATATGATCTGTGAATTGAGAGTTAGAAGGACACTGGAAAGAGATGTCTTTGGGCTCAGGAAATGAGCCAAGAAAGGAATAAGGCCCCCTAACCTGGCTAGGTCAGAGAGTCAAGGACATGCATCTGATCCTTTCTAACTGAGAAAACTCAGACATCTCTGTAAACCTCTCATTTTGAACCTCAGTTTTCACATCATCAAATTGGGTATCATTACCCTCTCCAAGAGGGATTGGGAGTATTGTTTTTCTGGGGTTTTTAAATTTGTTTTTATAGAGACATGGTCTCATTCTGTCACCCTGGCTGGAGTGCAATGGTATGTTCACAGCTCACTGCAGCCTTGAACTCCTGCATTCAAGCTAGCCTCTTACCTTAGGCTCCTGAGTTGCTGGGACTACAGGCATGTGCCACTACACCGGGCTAAATTTTTAATTTTTTGTAGAGATGGTGTCTCATTATGTTACCCAGGCTGGACTTGAACTGCTGGCCTCAAGTAATCCTCTCACCTTGGCCTCCCCAAAGTGCTAGGGTTACAGGTGTGAGCCACCACACCCAGCTGGGATTGGGAGCATGAAATGAGACATTGTAGTATGTTATGTGTCTAGCACAGAACCTGGCATATTGAGGATGCTCAGTAAATGTAATTTCTATTCTCTTTCTTTTTTATTTTTATTTTTTGAGTTGGAGTCTCACTCTGTCACCCAGACTGGAGTGCAGTGGCACGCTCACGGCCATCCCAGCCCCAGCATCAACCTGCTGGGCTCTGGCGATCTTTCTGCTTCAGCCTTCCAAGTAGCTGGAACTACAGGTGCACGCTACCATGCCTGGCTAGTTTTTTTAAAAAATTATTATTTTATTGTAGAGACAAGGTCTCACCAAGTTGCCCGGGCTGGTCTCAAACTTGCAGGCTCAGGCAATCCACTCGCCTCGGCCTCCCAAAGTGTTGGGATTACAGGCTGAGCCATCGAGCCCGGCCTCTATCCTCCTTCTAAAGTGACTTTCATGAAGACAAATCTTTGCTGGCCCAGGATAATGATTCAGACATTTAGCTGGATTTGCTGAAACAAGTTCCCAAGGAAGCACAGCTACTCTCATTGGAGTGGCAAGTAGGCAGCCAAAGCCCTAAAGGCAAGTAAGGGATAGATGAAAAGGCAAGATGAGGCAAGATAATGGAGTGAGAGATTGCAGGAACTAAGGCAACATGGCAGAGCGCATAAGAGCCAGGGCTTTGTTCGAGATCTGCATTTGGCACCTGAGCTCAACTCTTACTAGCTATGTAATGTTGGGCAAGTTACCCAACCTCTCTGTGCCTCAGTTTCCTCTATAAAATGGGGATAATAATGGAATCTACATCACAGGGTTGTGAGGATGATCAAGTGGGCTAATACAAACCAAGCCCCAAACAGGGCCTGACACGGTGAAGCGCTCTCTCAATGTTGACTGCTGTCTTGAAGCACATACAGCTTCCATGGGGCAGAGGCAGCCCAGCAGATGGCTCATGGCCAGGCTCCAGAGGGTCAGGTTCTGGAGGAGCCCACTTGGGCACACTCCCTTTTTTACTATGTGTTAGCTATGTAACCTAGAGCAATTTATGGAAACTTTCTGTACCTAAGCTTCCTCATCTATGAAAGGTGGAGTTGATAATAACAACACCTCCCTCAGAGGGCTGTGGCTGGGACTAATACATGTAGAATGTTTAGCAAAGTGTCTAGCTTATAATAAGTACTCAGTAAATGCCAGCTATTATGACTCCCTAGCTAGAAGGAACCCTGAAGACAAGTATAACCCCTATTTGCTTATAAGGACATTGAATCTAAAAGATTTTTTTTCCTCCTTTCAGTTTTCAGGGACTGTATTTCTGAATTTTAGAGAGAAAGATAGAATTCTTTACCTTTCCCTTGAAGAAAAGAAACACATTTCCATACTTTTTTGACCTTGTCCTCAAGTCCCTTCTTCCACACTTATACAAGGAAAAAAGGGGCCCTGGGGTCTGTGTGGCTCACACCGCAGCCTCTAGGCAAGCCTACACTCTCTGAGACATTTCTAACAAAGGAACAGGAGGCATTTTGCCACTGGGAGAGACCAAGATCGTGATGCTTTCACATTTCTCACCATCATTTTGGTGATTAGTTCAAGAAAGGATTGCCTGCCCTATTGCTTTCGGCATTTTAGGAGAAAACTTTGAAAGCTCTTTTCTCCAACAGAGCTCTCAGGCGTGGGTGAGGTACTTTCTTTTTTTTTTTTTTTTGAGTTGGAGTCCCACTCGATCGCCCAGACTGGAGTGCAGTGGCCGCTCCCGGCCACCGCAGCCTCGGCCTGCTGGGCTCCAGCGATCCTTCCGCCTCAGCCTTCCGATTTCTATTCTTCTACATTGTTTCCCTGAAGACACACTGTAAATTGAGTTTAAAGAACAGGGGTCTAGTTATCTTACTGTGATTAAGTGAGTTTTGAAAGTGCCAGAGGACAAAGGCTAAATGAATGTTCCAGAGGACTGGTCTCTCCTTTGTTTTCTTTTCCAATCCTGTTTCTCTCCTGAAGGAGAGGGAACGATAATTAGAACACATGCTTGACCAATCCTCCAATGTAAGTAATGTTCTTAGGAGGAAAGACTCAATGTACCCGACAAATAACTTTCAAATACTGACCCCTAGCTCTTATGAAGGCAAAGAGAAGGGGGGGGGGAGATAAATCATAAAGAGAAGCAGAAGGAAAAAAAGGAAGAGAAATGGAGAGAAGATATCAGTAAACAATTAATAATAAGGAGCCAACCCAAGGCCCAGGAGCTGACCTGCCAATACAGGTCATTACAGGCTGTACCCTTGCTTTTCATGCCAGAGTCAACATACCTGTGCGCAGAGCTAGACCTCCCTGTCCAGCAAAAGGCTCCGAATTCCCAGAATCACAGACTCTGAAAGCTGGGATAGTCCTCAGAGCTCATCTGTCCTGGCCAGTGCAGTAGTCCCTCAACCCCATTCCTAAATCTTTCTGTATAAATGCTTCCTATGATGGGAGACTCATTACCAGTTACAGAATTCCTTCACTGGATCACTTCATACGTCCCAAAGTCCTTCTTAACACTATACAAAGCTAAAATCTGCCTCCCTTTGACTTTGGCCAGTTCTGTCCTCTACCATTCTGCGTTCAAATGATGTTTCCTGGTGGTTTGTTGAGCAACAGAGACATATGCTAGGTCTACTGCAAGTGGGCTCTAGCGTGTGACCATCTGGTTCTTACCTAGGTTCAGCAACCTGCATACAAGCTCTGTGACCAATGGCACATGACTTAATCTCCCTGTGCCTCAGTTTCCCATCTATAGGATGGAAATATGACTAGTCTGACCACTTCAGTACTAATAATACTATGAGGATTAAATGAGATAATCTGTGGAGAATTGTATATGGCATGGACAGGTTATATGTAAAGTGCTCAGTGAATCTCGGCTACTGAATTTATGCAGTGGACTATGGGTTTCTCCAAGGTAAAGACTGGGTCTTATTCATCTCTGTAACTTTTTTGCTAAGCACAGGTCTAACTGAACATTTGGTACAAAATAAATGTTTACTGGATGACAAAATAATGAATTGCCAATCACTCTATTCTGGTGTAAAACCCTATACATGATCATGTATTCAGGAAAACCTTCTTTTAAAAATCTATCATCCAACTCCTCTCCTGCCCCCAATTTAGCTGCTATTTTTTTACCACTCAATCCAGAAATATCCAACTTCTCTTTCCAAGATGAGATGGAAAGACTTGGCTTGAGGCAAAGGTCACAAGAGCCACACTCCAGGCATCAAGTCCTCTGTGTGAAGGAAGCTGCCATGAAGCATTCTGCTCTGTTTTCCTGTAGCCAAAGTTATAAAGTGTGATTGATGTGCTATGGTTTATATGACGAGGACATGTGGCCCTGTGTGCTGCGAGCTATCCGGATGGCTGAGGCCCGAGAGACTTAAGCAAAGAGGAATAAGAACGCTCTTGTGGAGAAACTAGATTAGAGAGCAGGATGCTATGGGACAGAATAGGGGATGAGCGGGAATAGGGCTAGACAAAGCTGGAGAGCAGGAGGATCTGGGAGCTAACTTGGGCCCTGTATCCAGCTGGGGAGACAACTCTCACGGATGTCAGCGGCAGTGGGGAGCACAACTGGACTAGGGTGAAACTCCAGCCACCAAACAGAAACGGTGCAACCTGGGTAATAAAGAAAGGCACTAAGAGAAAACTGGATTGGGAAGTAGAATAATCAACCAGGAAATTAAATATCAAGGAGCGGCGTGTTAAAAGTTCAGGGCGCTTTCCATCCATCCACTCATGCCCATTCGACTCTGGCTAAGTCAGTAGCGCAGGGCTGGTCAGTGCCGGGCCCAGGACTCACCCGGGATGCTCCAAGTTCCTTAGGTGCCCACTACATTTCAAGGGCTGTACACGACAGACCAAGCGCCTGCTCTGTTTAAGAGATACAAGCAGAGGTTGAAAAGAAGGTGGGCAAATTTTGACTTGACAAATTTCTTCCCCTAAAAAATTCACAATGCATTTCCCACGGTAGGAAATGGGGGCAGCCCCAGGGTTGGCTCCCCTGGGGGCCCCCTTTGCTAGGGGCTCTCTCCTGACATTTGGCATCTTTCCACTCCACTGCTGGCACGCGGGGTGAATGGCGGGGCACAGCACCAGATCGAGAACAGAAGAGCTGCCGCCCAGGCCCCCAGCATCCTGGAGGAGAGGATAGAGCCGCCCCACGGCCTTCGCGGGAGGGGGCAGAGGGGGCGGAGAAGGGAGACGATCGCTTGTTTATTTGTTTCCTGGAACACCCTGTTAAGAATCTCAGCAATTGCAGTTAGTGCCCTATCGTTTGGCAAGCAGAGCCGCTTCTCGGCGTTCCCAGCTGCACGGGATCTAATTCGCAAATACACCATCTTGCATTCAACACTTAAATGGAAAACAAGCAGCCCGGGGAGGGAGGCAAGCAGTCTAACTTTACATGCCTGTTTCGCAGGGATTTGTGTTTCTAGGTCGGTTGCCTGGCTGGTGCTGTCCCCGGAGGGGATTTCTTTGAGCCCCAACCCTCTCTCACCTCAGCTCCAGAACCCGCTCTGATGGAGAAGGTTACGACCTGCAATTAAATATAAAGAGAAGATGGGATCTGGTGGGGCCTTAGGCCTTGCCTGTATAAAACAGTAACTAAAAATCTGTTTGAGAGCTCAGATTTTAAAGGAATATGCTGCTTATTCTTGCCACTGGAAACCTGGCTAGAAGAAATTAAGGCCTCTCTCAAAGGTAACTAAGATTACAGGACTCGGTTTCCGGTTTTTGTGTTTCTGTGGACTGAACGCCCAGGTCGGTCAGCGAGTTTCTGTGTGGAATGACGAATTCCTGTCTCCTGAATAGAGTGATTGGCAATTCATTATTTTGTCATCCAGTAAACATTTATTTTGTACCAAATGTTCAGTTAG
>CAUYQG010234345.1:0-10314 GCA_963574415.1 Tarsius wallacei | reverse complement strand
CCTGGGCAACTTGGTGAGACCTCATCTCTACAATAAATCAAAAAATCAGCCGGGCGTGGTAGTGCGCACCTGTAGTTCCGGCTACTTGGAAGGCTGAGGCAGAAGCATCGCTGGAGCCCAGCAGGTCGAGGCTGCGGTGGCCGGGAGCGGCCACTGCACACCAGTTTGGGCAACTGAGTGAGACTCCAACTCAAAAAAAAAAAAAGAATGCAGTTATCTTTTTAATATAATGCTAAACTTGAAAGTCTAAACTAATATGTTTTTTTCTTTAATCATGTCATAATCCAAACAAAGATGGGAAGTGGGAGGATCTTATGGACCAGACCTAGACACTGGACACATCACATTCTGATGGCAAAAATCCATGGTCCTATGGCTCACCTAGCTGCAATGACAGCTGGAAATGTACTCCAGCTGAGTTCCGGGGGCTCACTACCAGGGAGAGTACAACACAGATATTGAAGAACATTAGCATTTTCAACCATGGTAAGAGTAAGAGTAGTTGTGAGAAAAGTATGTGGAATCTTCCAGATAGTACATGATGCGACCCTGAAATGGAAAGTAAATTGCCTGTGGTTGAAGACAAAGGAGACTTTTGCATTGGCCATGTAGGTGAATACTGAATGAAAGGTAGAGTAAACAGTCTGAGTGTTAAGCTGAGAATCTGGATATAAGTGCCTCATCTTCACTCCATCACAATGTACTCTGGGCAAGTGACTTCACTTCCACAGGCCTTAATTTCTTCAACTATATTTGGACTTGGGGCAACTCTTGACTGGCTGATGGCTAAAATATATCCTTGCCATTCATTTAGGTTGTGATATTATTGGCTTTTTGTAGAAATTTCCACATATACATTCTAAAGTTACAAGCCGTCTAGTTCGCTGTGCTTGCTTCCTATGTGTATATTTAAAATCAATTAGTTCAAAGTTTAAAATGACATTGCTTTTCCTATTTAGATTATTCACTTTAGTTTCTGGCAAGAATACCTACAATTTATGGAGCACTCACTCTGGGTCAAGCGTATCCTCAACATGAGGGAATTGAGGTGGGGAGATTGGATGGTTTGACTTAGCAAGCTTCAGAGCTGGGTTTAAGAAATAGGAGTGTCTGTATTCTTTGACCTGAAAAGAGTTTTACAGCCAACATAGAGTTAGTGGGGTTTTAAATTGGCCTGTTTCTGAGAGTCTCATGTTTTCTCATGCATGTATTTGCTATTGTTTGTATTTCTTACTAGTATTTTAAAAATGTACAAGTGTTGCTCTCCTCAGTGCTATTGTTTATAGTTATTTACCAAACTTTCTCACATGTATTCATACAATATTCAACAAATTTTAAGCAAGTGATAATCTTACTTAAATTATCCCTTTAAATATAAATATGAACATCTTTAATAAAAACAGAACTGATTATCTAATTGAAACTGAAACTGATTGTCTTAAAAGTTTAGCAGACAAAAATTTTTGAAAGAAGAATGTAGATTCCATTGCCTTGATTTTCTTAACAAAGTCATTTCTTAAAGTACTAGTTTATTAGTTTGAACACCTATAAAATTTCCAAATGAATAATGGATCTAAAGAAAACTTAAGCTTTGGTCTTTATATTTGTAATTCTTTTGAAATATGCCCCATATTCATTAAACTTGTTCTATAAGAAAACTGAAAGTATGAATATTTTCAAGAAGTATAAAAATGTTAGATGCTTTTTTGAAGAGTCTAGTGGGGTTTGCATAATCACCTACAAAGCTTTTATTTTCATGCTCAGATAATAGATTGGTATTTTGAGTACTGCTGAACCAGAATAGTCAATATATTAATTCTGTCTAAAGAAGATACTTGCTCATACTTATCACATTTAAGAGGTAAATTTATAACTCACTTTCTGTGTGAAGAATTGTTTTGTCTTATTTATTCATTGATATACAGAAGAAACATTCATTTCCTTCTCTTTAGACACATTCCAAGTACATTACTTCATAAATATCAAATTGCCCAATTTTTATGATTTTTTAGTGAGTTTACTTGAAGCATAAATATTACTTAAAGGAAGATGTAGAGTTGATCTGTATGTTACCTGTGAAGTTCATTTACTAAAATTTTAAGTGTGTAGATTTAATCAGCATTATGCTATAACATTCTCTATAAAGCTGTCTAGACAGTGACACCATAAAATGCATTATATTATTTCTTGAAACTGGGCTGAGTAAAGAAAGTTTAAATTGAAAGTGTCCTGTCTTTAGTGAAAATAAAGTTTCAAAGTCTAATTAGTATCATTAGAACGTAGGACTTGGACAACTGCTACAATCACCATCTATTGTTATTACCCAGGTAATATATTCCTTGATTCAATCTCTTTCCTGCCTGAGAAGGGAGTCGTCCAAGGAGCTGTTTTTACTATCTATTTTCAATTATCACAATCACACCACCATAAAAAACTAAGATAAGAAACATTTTGACTATAATAGTATCTCAGAATGAGCTACTAAATTGACATGTTCATTCATTACCTAGCATGAGAAGTTCAAATTACTTCCCTATGCTTCAAAAGCAGTAAGAATCGTGTTGTGTTGAAGGAAAAGAGGAAATATTGTAGTTTTTGTTTATGTCTTTGTTAAAGGCACAAATACCAGCAATTTTTTTTATCATTTAGGAAGGAGGTAATTAAACTTATGGGGCATCACGGGGGAAACAAAATAAGCTTACAACTGAAAACTCAAATTAGTGGCTCTGTCTTCTCATTTGTGTGTGAAGGTCTTTTTCACAGACCTTCAGTTTTCATCATTTCACTGCTGTCCGATGTCTGCTTGGCTTCCAGTTGTGGTCTGATGGGTATTGGTAAATACAGATTTAAAAACATGAATTCTGAGTCCAATACAAAAAACTATAAAACTTGATGCTATGTATTAGAAGAAATTTGAAGGACTTACAGAATGGTAAAAAGTCTCTTCCAAATCATTAGGGAAGAGAAGTCTATATTTCTTGTTAGAAAACAAGCAGACATCCTTTTTCAATATTTCTTGGTAAGAATTTTGTTCTAAATTCAGCGTTTTCAAAGTATGAATTTCAGGAAATTCAAAGTATGTGTATACACACACACACACACATATAAAACATATATCTGTATTTTTAAAAAATAAAATTTAACCCAAAAAAAGCAGAGAAAATCAGGGATAAGTCCTTTTATTTTTCTTGCCCTTCTCACCGGCTCATTAAATTAAAGTGGGAAGGTAACTCTCCGATTTTGGTTTTGGAAAAATTAAGATTTTTGAGATTAGCGATTGTCACGTGAATTGGAATAGGATACTAGTGTGTATCAGATACACTAGGGGATGCAGGTTTCAGCCATTTGAGAAGTAGCGAGAGGTAGGAATTACAAGGGCAATGGTTCCAAAAGGTTTGTCCGCCAACACAGGTTTCCTCATGATGATGCAAGGAACCAAAGGCATGTGGGAGCAGGCCTGTGGGAATCACTGGTACTCTAGTGAATTGGCCACCTGGAAGCAGCCAATGTGACAGTGCATTGAAGCAGGACACAGAAGGCACAGCTGAAGTGCCAGCTCAGGGCGCAGGATGCACTATGCACCAAAGCCCTGCATGTGTTTCTGTGTAGCAACAGGATGAATGGGAGTCAGGCAGCAGAGCATGGAGCTGGCTTTGCTTACCATCACTTCTAGAGACTCTCTAGCGAACTCGTGCTTCCTGTTCCTGCAACTCCAGCTTATGGAAAAATGTAGAGGTCCTGACTCTTAAAGACATTATTTCCCACCCGAGTGCATGGTTAATGTCCCATTGGATCATAGGCCGCTGCTGCCTCCTAGAAAATTCAAACTCTTTGTGCCAATGGGGTCAACAGGCAAGAAGGAGCTATTGATCTTGATTATAAGGAGAAGGGAGGGTTGCTGTTACATGATAGGAAGAGAGAGGACAACATCTGGCACACAGGTGACCCAGTAGGGTGCCCCCTTTGTCCTTTCTTGCTCAGTTTTGAAGTGAAGGGACATTGTAGTAGCCATGGCCTGAAAAGTACATGGGAACTAGGGATTAGGCCCTCAGGGACGAGAGTCTGGGTTGCCACCAGGTATGCCACCAAGAGCTTCAGAGTCAGTCTGGATCACCACCAGGTAAGCCACCCAGAGCATCAGAAGTACTGGCTGAGGGTGAGGGAAGTCTAGAATGTGGAGAGGAAGAGGAGGAGTATCAGTTGCCGTCCTGAGACTGTGACAGTGGCAGGGGCTGTTTACGCAGCTGTCTTTCCTCTTCTAAGCACTCCAGAAGATGAAAGTCCCTCTAAAATCCTGAAGGAGCTTGCGATGAAACAATGGCTCCAAGTAGAGCAAGGTATGGACTATCGTGGACAAGAAGAGTTGCCCCCCAGGTTACTGCTGGGGAAAAAACTTGTGCTCCAATTGTCAGTGCAACCTTCGGCTGTGAGCTCCTAAAGGGTTTGCCTCAGCTGCAGGGCCACCTCTCCCAAAGGTACATCCATCCAAAGACTGATTGAGACGGGGGGAAAAAAATCCAGCCATTTCATCCAGAAGCCAATGGGCTGATTGCTGCAGCTCTGTTTATGTTGCAGAGCTTCGTGATGGCTTAGCTGAGGCTTTGCTGACTCTGCATTGCGATTTGGCTTCTCCTGCCCAACTCTGTTTCCTTTCCTTCTCATCCACAGATATGGATCCCCAGTGAATGCCCAGCATGCCAAACTCCATCTCAGAAACTGCTTCTGGACAATCTGACCTCCAGCAACTGCAACAGCTGCCTTCGCCAGTGGAATTTGGTGTATCAAAAATGGTTTTTAAAGCCTCTACTGAGAAATTGGATTTCAAAAGGCATCTGATTAGCATGTCCTTAATATAGACTTTCTAAACTTCCATGAAAATAACCACATAGATGTAAGAAAGAGCGAGAATGCACAGTTTTAATGATCAAACTCTTACTGTGTTAGAAAGTGCTACTGATCGCAAGGCCAGAGAAGCTGGATTAAAATATCGGGTTGGGACAATTGAAAACCTAGTACCATTTCCTTGATATAAGTAGGGCAACACACTGATTCAGTGGGTGCAGTCAGCATATTGCTCCTTACTGACATCTCAGCCAATTTTTCATGTTTACTAGATCAGGGAAATTACTATATTACTAAAATAGGGATGTTATTAAGCTCTTACCTTGCTAAGCACCAATTGCTAGTTCTGCTGCAGGCTTTAGAGAAAGGTATTCAGTGGGTCACTGGGTGGTAGCAGAGGCTTATCACTGAGGGGAGGGGTATTGTCTCACACCCCTCTGAAAATTCAGTAATCGTTCTTGACCTCACCCACAGACAAATATACATTCTTCAGTTTGCATAAAACTGAAGCTCATCTATGACCCTGCTAAGGGTCCCCGAATCCTTGCTCAAAGAAGACTTGCAATTTTAAATGTAATTTCCCCAATAACAGATATTTTTTAATAACCAATACTGAATGAAGCAATTATCTATTAAGTGCTATTTTCCATTTGATATTTTCTACCTATTTTTGCTGGATTCAAATCCTGGCTCTGCCGTTAGCTTCTGGCAAGTCATTTATCACTCAAAGCCTCAGTTTCCTCAGCTGTAAAATTGGGCAGATAACGGAAGAATAAATAAGCAATTCATAGAGTTCAAAATAATGTCACATTTAGCCACTGTTGTGGTTGGTGGTGGGGTTGAGTAGTCTGATATTACTCCCATTTTGTCCCATTGAAGAGTAAAATGAGCTCTTTTTTACTTTTCAGAGGATGATTTGTAGAGAAAAGGCAATTTTACATTTTATACTTCACTGAAATGTCCCATTATTCAGTTCAGTGTACAGATATGAGATAGTACACACTACTGAGATGATGTAGTAAATAGGACTTAGTTACCCCATGCCAAATTGAGGAGGAAGGTTCTGTGAGGCTGCACCTGCAATGCTGTTAACTTCCTTGACACAAGACCAGTGAGTCCAGATTGACTGAAATTTCACTTTCCATGATTCAAGTGAAATAATTCTGCACAGTGATCTTGCAGCTGTTCTGAAATCAAACTGAAAGTAGGAATTAGCCACTTACTAAGCCCTCAAAGACTACATGAAGCTTTATAAGAAGGGATTTAGGTGGTGGCTTCTCTATTTAATATGATCTCTAAGAAAAATAATCCTGAACTTGGAACAACACTACTAAGATACAGAAGATCTTTAGATTGAAGAAAATCAGACAAGATTCACTTAATAAATGAAAAGAAGTGATGATTAGTTATAATATTAATGAGATATACTTTGATTTTAATTGTTTGTTCTTTTCCACCTGAAAAATTTTACTATACATAAATAAACGTGGCTAGGAAAATTTGGAAACAGAATAAGGGTGTCCAAGGGCTTTAAATTTATTCAAGAGCACAGAAAAAGAAATGGCAAGGACTATCACGCTCGTTTTTTCCCCCACAGGGAAATGTAAGAGACAAATTTGCTATAATTGGATTTTCTCCAGACATGTCAGGAGTAACCCTTGTTTTTGCAAAAATGTGCCTGGGTCATTAATCATAGCCTAGAAACTGCATCTCACCTGAAAACCAAAAATGCTTCCCCTGAAAACCAAAAATTCTTCCCCAGATGAACTCCAAATGGCATACAATACTTAGTTTTGAATCCCCTACATGCTTATCATTGACCCGTCTCTGAACAAGTTCAAAAGTAAATGCCATTTACCCAAATGGTGAGCATTATTTCACCCTAGAACACTGTTTCTTCTTGGCATCTTAGCGCAACCACTCTCTCCTCACGTGTTCCTAATGGATCCAAAGCAGTCACGAAGCATCAGAAGCTGTCGAGGCCTTTTGAAAATGTTCTGGCACCAAGAGCCTGAATGCCGAGAGCCAGGGCAGGCTCACAGCCGGAAGACACCCCATCTACTTGCCACGGCCTAAGAGCAACCCGGATGCTTTCTGAAGAGTTGTGTCTGCTTCTTAGTTTCTCCCAGGACCTCTTCAGGTTGGGATGCTTGCCCAATTCAAGAGACAAAGGCATTTGCCAGGTCATAGAGATTTTGGCTACTACCCCTCCGAAGGGGCGGGCACTGGACAGAGGCAGAGATATTTTAATTTTTCATTAAAAATCCTGTGCATCTTGTAAGAAATGTCCTATCACATCGTGTATATTTTTTAAACCTACACATACGTTGAGCTCACTCCTAAATCTTTGTTCTAGTTGGTGGCTACACTCAAGATTGGGTACAGAACAGTTATGCAGAACATTAAAGAGGCATACTTTATTTTATAGTAAGAACATGACTTTGTTTTGTTATCTAACTTCTAGAACATTCTAGAGCTAATTTCATAATCACAAAATATTTTACAATCATCTTAGCAATTTCTCTTAATAATTTAGCAAATCTTTTGTATTTGGGTCAACTGCATGTAGAACTAGAGTGGAAGTTTTATCTCTGAGGTTTTCTCCTTGAGGTTTATTCCACTATTCCTGGATGTCTCAGTGTATCACATTCTTTCATAGTGCATCACAAAGTTTCCTTTGGAATGTTTTTTCATTCCCCAACTGAATTCTCCTACGGATCTATCAGGGAGGTAGTCATAAAACAAAATTTCAATATTGCACATTTATGCTTAAATACTATCTTTCCAAGGACCTGTACACTAAACATTCACACAGTCCTCCATGGGGTTTCTGGCTTTGAGGCCATTGCAAGCAGTCATGAAGTTGCACAATGCTTTGCTGTGCTCTCTTGATAAACCAGAACGAAAAATGTGGGGCAGCCTTGCCACACTGATTTACAAGGAGGTGCCGTGTCTTTTAAGACTAGAAAATACCTAGCCCTGCAGTTTGAGAAGTGATGAAAGGCTCTTACTCCAGACAAAGTTGTAGATTTATGGAATATGCTGTCTGTGCTCAGCAAATTGCCACAGAATGTGCAAAGCAGTGAAATAGAATTCTTCTCTCCTTCCCAGCCAGACAGAAGTGATTTCTTTCTCCTTTCTGGTTTGCAATTTAACTACTCTTTGTCAGACCAGACTTCAGCCTTGGACGTCTCATAACCAATGTTCTCTCGAAATGAGAATGACAAACAGCACTTATTTCAAGTCCCAAATACATGCCAATCTCTTCTCACGCCCTTCAAGTGAAGCATTGCACTTTGGTGCCCAGTGTTATTCAAATGAGTCTTACAATCCTCAGCTGTGTTGCTAATATGGGTCAAGATATTGATTCCCCTGGTTTGGCTGTGAGTGGCTTTTTATGAAAAGCATCGACTCAGCTGAACTACTTTACATGCTCAGAATGTGTTGCTTTTGCTGCTGAGTAGTGAAAAATCAGAGGATCCTTTAGTCATTGCAAGTCTGTTCAGATTACTGTTGGGGTTTTCGTTTCACGTTGCGGAGTTGAGAAAATAACAAGAAAAATGATGGCTTTCATCATCACAAGGGACCTGCTTCATGTTTCCCTCACACAGAAGCACGCGATGTCTTGAGAAAAGACGGCCATATATTATTTTAACACGAGTGTTCAGGGGTGGTGTCTACAAACCTTTCCCCGAGTCACTGACTACATCGTTTACCACCATTGTCTCTCGTAGGTTGCCAACTCTGCTGAAAAAATGAACTGCTGTCACTAGCTTTGACTGCGTCATTTTTATCATCCCCCAAACCAGTGATTAGTCATAATGCGGAGATCTTCATAAACATAATGTCACAATGTAAACAAACAAGCTCAGACCATTCACTATGGGAATGTGGATTGTAAATTCTCTGTCAGAGATGGCTGTAGTTAGCAAGATTCAGTAATAGCATTGTGTGTACCAGAGGGCTCAGTAAACATCTTTATCACTGACACCACGATCAAACAATAAGTCCGAGTCTTGAGACTGATGGTATCCTGTGAAGAGTCTGTAACCATTAACCACCCCTTCGGAATCAAACGAAGGCAATACATTTTTCTAAAATATTAAATGAGAGTACTGTGACCCTGGACAGTATAGTTGACTAGTGATATCCTGGGCTCTGGGAATTTATTCACTGCCTCAGATCCTCAATGACTTACCAACAATGTGAATAGTCTCTAGGGTGTTGGAGAGACTCATTTGCTATTTCTTATTGTGGGGATCGCATGCTTGAATGCCAAAAGGTTTCCTACCCAGTTCTCAACATGAGGTTTAAAAAAGTCCAAAGTCCAATCTCTGTCTCTCTGTCTCTCTGAGTGTCTCTCTGTGTGTGTGTATACACACACACACACACATACGCATATATACATTTCAAAACCTAAACAACGGAAGTGATGATGTGCTTCAATATTGCCATAGGGCCAGTTGACACAGAATGGAAGAGGTCTTTTGCACACCTTCATTTTACCGGGAATATATTCGTAGCAGATATTCCAGCATTAGGATAATTGTTTTTAACTGACTTAAAAGTGATTTAACAAATAGCTGCACTAGTAATCTACTCTTCCACATTCCAAATATGAGGAGCCATTTATTGGGTACGGCCATGTGGAAAAAGGTTGACACAGAGTATTTAATTCTCACAAAACTCTAGGAGTTCAATCTTATTCTCCCCTTTTTACACAAAAAAGTTAAGTCACTTGCCTAAGGCCATATAGCTAGAAAGCAGACAGTCATGTTTTGAACAAAGATTGGTCTGATTCCAAAGACGGGACTTTTTACGCTAAACCTGTGCTGTCGGATGTGGGAGCTACATGAGGCTTCTGAGCACTTGACATGAGAAACATGGCTAGTTCAAGTTGAAATGTGCTTTTAATGTAAAATACACACGAGATTTCAAAGACTTATTGCTATATATGTGTGTGTGTGTGTGTGTGTGTGTGTGTGTGTGTATAATATCTTAGTAAGTAAGTTTATATGTTGTTAGATGTTGAAATGATGATTTGGAGCTATTGAGTTAAAATATATTATTAAAATTAATTTAATTTTTTCTTTTTACAATGTGGTTACCAGAAAATTTAAAAGTACATACACACCTCACTTTGTATTTCCAACGGAAAAAGTTGTGCAAATAGGTATCCCATTTTAAAACATCTTCAACTTCTATAAATAAGCATTGTTTTGAGTCTAAAAACTTCTTTTTCTTCTCTTAAAAAAGAACATAAGCCTGTGGTTGAAAATAAAGAGTGCTAGCCGGGCTCGGTGGCTCAGCCTATAATCCCGCGCCTTGGGAGGCTGAGGTGAGTGGATTGCCTGAGCCCGCGGGTTCGAGACCCGCCTGGGCAGGCGAAACCTCATCTCTACAATAAATCAAAAAAAAAAAATTAGCCGGGCGTGGTAGCGCGCGCCTGTAATTCCGGCTACTCGGAAGGCT
>CAUYQG010234342.1:0-21063 GCA_963574415.1 Tarsius wallacei | reverse complement strand
AGACCTAAATGTAAAACCTCAAACCATAAGAACCTTAGAAAATGCAGGACACACCCTTATGGAAATTGGAACTGGCATCCAATTCCTGAACAAAACCCGAAACACATGGGCCATAAGAGATAAGATAGACAAGTGGGACCTCATTAAACTGACAAGCTTCTGCAAAGCCAAAGAAACCATCAAGAGAGCAGGAAGACAGCCCACAGACTGGGAATAAATATTTGCCAACTGCATGTCTGACAAAGGTCTAACGTCTTGTATCTACAAGGAACTCAAACGTGTTGAAAAGAAAAAAAACAAGCAACCCCATTACAAAGTGGGCAAACAATATGAACAGACACTTCTAAAAAGACTTGAATTTTTACAAGTTAATCTACACCAAAAAATCTCCACAAACTCCAAATATAATAAACTCAGTTTCATGCTTAACCAAATAGTTAAATATCATAGAAAAGGAGAAACTTTTTTAAGCAGCAAAAAAGAAGTGATTCATTACATACAAACAATACCTAATATGATTAAGAGTTAATTTCTCACCAGAAACTATGTCGCCAGAAGGCAGTGAGATGACTTATTCAAAATACTGATGAGAAAAGAAAATACGAACAAACTCTGTTACTAGAATTCTAAATCTAGCAAAAGTGTATTTTTTAAATGAAGAAGAAATAAAGACATTTAAAAACAAAAACTGAGAGAGCACTTTACTAGCAGACCTGCCCTATTTAAAACATTGAGATTTTATTAGACTAAAATTATAAACACTGAAGTGACTTGGATCCATGTGAAGAAAAAAACAATTCTACCAAATATTTAAACAGTAATAAACTTTCACACAAATTTTCAAAACATTGAAGAGGAGGAAAACACTTTATAATTTGTTTTGCAAGGTCATTTTTAGTAGATATTAAACCAGTCAAATATCACAAGAAAATAAAACTACAGATACATTTATCTCATAAATGTAGATGCAAAATTTGCAAAATTTTACCACATAGATTTTAGTAACACACAAAAATAATCATACAACATTATCATTGGAAATATATTCTGAGAATACGATGTTGTTTAAATATTTTCAATATTGAAATATTGAAATCTGTTGTATTTTAACATCAATAAATGTAATAAACCATATTAACAAAATAAATAACAAAATCCACATAATCAGTAGAAGTAGAGAGGACACTTGGCAAAATCCAAAAACCTATCATGATAAATGTTCAGGAAACTAAAATTAAAATGGCACTTTTTCAAACTAATAAAGTGAGTATTCAAAAAATTACAACTAACATAAGATTTAATGGCGAAGGTTTAAAAGTACTTCCCCTAAGATCAGGAGCTAGACAAATATCTCCACTCTAGAAATTCTATTCAATATTGTACTAGAAGTTTCATTCTGGGCAATTAAGCAAGTAAAATAAATAAAAGATAATCTAGATAGAAAAGAAAAAAGTAAAACTATACATACATTCAAACGGTATCTGGTATGTATAGGAAATCCTGATTAATACACAAATAATTGAAATTCATAAGTGATTTCAGCAAGATCCCAATATACTAGATCAATATATAGAAGCTTCTGTATTTGTACATACTAGCAATGAAAAATTCCTCAATGAAATTCAGAAAACTTTTTATAACGTCATCTAAGGCAATACAAATGATAAAGGATAATTTAACAAAGAAGTGTAAGATCTTACATACTGAAAACTACACAGTATTGCTGAAATAAAGATTACCTTAATTGAAAGACATCCTATATTCATGGGATTTGTAACATTGTTAGATTGACTATGTAAGCCAAATTGAACTACAGATATAAAGTAATTTCTACCAAAATTCCAGCATCATTTTTTTTGCAAAAAAAACCATCAACATTTTTCATTAAAAAGCTCATTAGGAAATTTATTCTACTATTTTTTTTTTTTTTGAGTTGGGGGGGGTCTCACTCTGTTGACCAGTCTCGAGTTCAGTGGTACAATTATGTTCTCCAAAGCTTTGACCTCCTGGGTTCAGGCAATCATGTTACCTCAGCCTTTTGAGTAGCTGAGACTACAGGGGTGCACCACCATGCTCAGTTATTTATTTATTTATTTATTTTGTAATGCTTTTGTAGAGACAAGGTCTTACTATGTTGCCCAGGGCTGTATCAAGCTCCTGGACTCAAGAAATTCTCCTCCTTCAGTTAGAGTGCTGGAATTATAAGTGTGAATCACTGGGTCTGACCTTGAAATGTATTCTAAAAGTTAACCAAAGAATCAAATGAAAATGCAAGTGAAAGGTAATAGATGACATATAATTAAATGGAACACATCTGGAGGTTCCAATTCCACATCCTCTGACATCTGGGTGGAAGCCTTCAAGTCTCCATTATTTTTGCATCTTGTGCATCTGCAGATGTAACACCATGGGGAAGAAAGCAAGGTTTTTAAGTCTTGCACCCTCTGGAGCAGTGGTCCAAGTTGTACCTGAGGCTCTTTGAATTGAGGCTGGAGCTGAAGCTGCTGGGATTCAGGGAGTTGCTTCCAGATGTGGTTCAGAGCTTGGAACCCTGGTTTACAAAACCATTATTTCTTTCAAGGTTTAGGCCTCTGATAAGAGGGACTGCCTTTATAGCGGAAATCTTTACAAAGAGTAAAAGACTCTTTTAAATTATTATTATTAAGTTGAAGTCTCACTCTGTCGTCCAGACAGGAGTGCAGTGGCACGCTCCCAGTCACTGCAGCATGGGCCTGCTCGCCCTGCTGGGCTCTGGCGATCCTTCTGCCTCAGCCTTCCAAGTAGCCAGAACTATAGGAGCACGCTACCATGCACACCCAGCTAATTTTTGATTTATTGTAGAGACGAGGTCTCAAACCCTCGGGCTCAGGCAATCCACTTGCCTCGGCCTCCCAAAGTGCTGGGATTACAGGCTGAGCCACCTACCAGGCCAAGTGATACATTATTTTTTCTTTCTTTTTGTTTTGTTTTGTTTTGTTTGAGTCAGAGTCTCACTCTGCCACCCAGACCGGAGTGCAATAGCATGCTCATGGCCACCGCAGTCTCCATTTGCTGGGCTCAGGCGATCCTTCCACCTCAACTTTCCAAATAGCTGGAACCACAGGTATGTACCACCATGCCTGGCTGATTTTTGATTTATTGTCGAGATGAAGTCTGGTCATGTTGCTCAGGCTGATCTCAACCCCTGAGATCAGGCAATCCTCTCGCTTCCACCTCCCAAAGTGTTGGGATGACAGCACCAGCCGCTGTGCCTTTACCTTATGAGTCTTGGGGGAAGGGCTCCCTGCCTCGCCTTAAAGGAGTCTGAAAAGGCTTTGAGGCTTTTTCCCATTGTCTTGACTATTGGCACATAGCTCCTTTTAGGCACACTAATCTCTTTAGCAACTGTTTTCTCCACAGCAAACTTGGATTTTTTCCCCAAAAAATGTTTTTTCTTTCACTACCTCATTGCCAGGTTGTGAATTTTCCAAATTTTTATGCCCTACTTTCCTCAAATGTAGGTTTCAACTTTAAGTCATTTATTTACTCCCATATCTGATTGTAGGCTGTTAGAAGTGACCACACAATTTCATGGACACTTTGCTGCTTAGAAATTTCTTCCTTCAGATGTCCTGAGTCATCATTCTCAATTCCAGCCTTTCACAAAGTCCTTGAACATGGGCAACAATGCAGCTAATTTCTTTGTAAATTATATACACCATAACCATTTTTAACCTTTGTATTATCTTTGCCAACTTTGAATGTTACATTTTTTGCAAGGTATCTTGAGATAACAAAACATTTATAAAATATAACAATATAAAACAATATTAAAAACAACCATTACATGTATAATCATTATGCTAATATAGTACCTTTTATAGATATATGAAAGCATTCAGTTATTACACTCTGTTTAAATCACTTCAGCCTTGTACAATTACAAATTAGGACTTTTAGTATACATTAGCCATGTATGTACTTTCTGGTATAGTCCCAGACAAAATTTTCTATGTTCTAATTATCATATTATTTCATTTGTTTTAATCATGAACTTTATAGTTTTATTGCACTTTATATTACTTAGTACAATCTGATCAATTAAATACTATACCTGATGTACCTTTGCAAGTCCATATTCTTAGTTTTGTCCTAAACAAACAGAAAATATTGTAAAAATTTGTTGGCACACTGCATAATGTTGGACTGCTGAATTGTTCATAGTGCACCAATATATTGACATATAACATGCTACTCACTTTTATAATAGTGGTTAAGAAAAACGAAAACTTTATGTTTTATGTTAGAAAAATAGAAGATATACATGTAAATACACAAGCACATACACAATCACACTCATGCTCACATACATTTGTGTGTGAATTGCTTATTCTATAACATAAGTATCAAAATAAATGTCTTGTAAAAGTATACTAAGTATAAGTAGGAAACTATACACTAGGCATACAGAATAGTACATTGACATATAGCACATAATCCATTCTTAATAAATGTAACAATCTTTATTAAGATGACTGCTGTTGTTGTTATTTACATATGAAAGGCTAATAAAAATTGTGTCCAGGCTTGCATTTCCATAGTTCATAGCATTTGAGAATCTGAATTTCTTTTTATAGAACACTTTCACCCTATACATTTTTTACTCCTATAAAAATAACTTTTCAAATTAAAAAAAATTCATATTATCTATATTGCAGCAGTTGACATGTTTGCAAAATAAATGTCTAATTATATGAATCACTGTAGTAAATAAAATTGAGAAAGTAAAGGTTAATCAAAACATGGTTTCTAAGCTCAGATAGGGTTGAATTCACAATATGGCACTGCAAGTTACAACACTACTTTATGAACATTTCTATTTCATGATTCTAATTATCCTCTACTGTAACGTAAAGATAATAAGAAAACCCACTGCACAGAATTATTATACAAAGTTAATGAGAAAATTGTGAGACATATTATAAAGCTCATAACTTAATTAAGGAAAAATACATATTAGCTATAATAAATATTATAATTATTACTATTTGACTCATGGTTACTACTTTAAAGCTGGATTATTATATTCTAGATATATAATAACTATTCAATTTATTATCTTAACTACAAAAGTTTTACACTTTTATTCAATTTTTAAGTTTGGCCATATTTTCAAGTTGACAAAACTGCCAAGATCACAGTGAGGAAATTTCAAACTTAATGATGTATCACATAAAAATAAAAAGTCTGTTTTGGATCCTTGATAGAATCTCACCAAAATTACTAAACTTAGACTAGTATATACTGTGAGGCATTTTTAACAGTCAAATGAAGTATACATCAACATTTTCTAAATGTGTTCCTGATGCTGGTGTCTGTAGAAATTAGAAACTTTATTGTTATCACTGTTACTTTTACACACGTCATTGCTGATACACCAAGTAAATGATTATTTCTAATAAGAATATTTTTGTGATACAAAAAAATGGATTTTATTATTGAATCACTTAACTCTGGTTGTCTCTAAACACAGAAAACATAAGCACAAAATCTGAAGTAATAGCCATAATTGACTCATGTTTTTTAGGTCTCATTTTATCACTTGAATTCACTTTTATTCCAACTTGTATTCATATTTTCAATTTTATTCGAATAGATATTGTGAGAATTATGTAAAGGTATAATGTTATACAAATCAATAACTTGAATTATGGAAGGACTTCCTGTACATAAAAATATATGGAAAATATAAAAAACACATTAGAGTCAATCAGCAAAACATTGGAGAGTACCAAAATTATTGAGAAAAACTAGGTAAAGCTAATTTCCTAAAGAATGAATAAAAATACATTTTGAATGATGGGAAAGTTAAATATGAATAATGAAAATAGGAGATCTTACAATCTTATTGTAAATATTCTATCAGATGTGAAGAAAGTAAATCATTCATCCATCCATTCATCCATCATTCATTCATTCATTCATTCATTCATCAGTTTATTTATCATCCAACAATATTTATATAACTCTAGAAACTTTTTTTATATTTAGAGATAAAATGATATATTTGAAAAAATAAATAAATTTACTTCTAAAAAAGCTCTCACTGGATCTACAATGTGAGGAGTAGTGTGAAAGTAAATACAAATATGCACAAACATAAAATAGAAAATATTGTAGGCAGTGCTAGGTAAATTAGAGTGGGCATGTGAACATTGAATTGGGGAGTGTTCCAGACAAAATCAAAAATAAAAGTAAAAACCCAAAGTCAAGAATATATTTGCAGTGTCTGCAGAACAAGTCCAAGGCCTGATAGGGGTGGAGAGGTTGGGTTTTGGAAGAGGTAACCAAACAATAATCAGCAGAAACAAAAGATGATGGATAATTTTTAAAGTTATTTTTTGAAAATATATTTCAGTGCAGAAAGCAAATGAGTTAGCAATAACAAGCAACAATGTTGAAAATAACATTGTAAGTACATAGAATATCTATTGGTGCTCTAAAAAATCAAGAATATCAAAGAAACTCTACAGTCAAGTAGACAAAAGTGAAGAAATAACGAGATTGTTGTTAAACTGTTCTGCAATGCTAAATGTCAGAAGACAAGAGCTCATTATCTGCATTATATAAAAAAGGTTGTGCCCACTGTGACAATATCAATCAGGATGTCTTTCATGTGGGAGGAGAGAAGGGCATTCACTGACATTACTATTGTCTCTTGAAAAAATAATAAAACTCCCAGAATGTTAATAGACAACAATGAGAAAAAAAATCTATAAAATAAACAGACTACCAATTACTTTAGTAACACTTACAGAAACTCTAAAAAAGTAGTGCTAACATAGTTATGAAATAATACAATGTTGCAAGCTATTAAAATATGATGTATTATAACAGTTACAACAAAATTTGAAGAAAAATGCCACCTCGTTTTGTCAAAATTTTATAAATGATAAAGGATTAGATAAGATTAAATGTATATTAAAAAGTGGGATAAATGATATTTTTAGTAAATAACCATAATAACAAACATAAATTGAGTAGTTTTTTTTGTTTCTGTTTTTATTTTTTTGAGTCAGAGTCTCACTCTTTCACCCAGGCTGGAATGCAATGACACGCTCACAGCCACCCCAGCTTCGACCTGCTGGGCTCCAGTAATCCTTCTGCCTCAGCCTTTTAAGTAGCTGGAACTACAGGCATGCACTACCATACCAAGCTAAGTTTTGATTTATTGTAGAGATGAGGTCTCGCCAAGTTGCCCAGGCTGGAATTGAGTAATTTTTGGGCAAGGTTTGCTTTAAGAACATTTTATTTAGGACCAAATTTAAATCTCTTAATACTGCTATTTATGTTCTGGTGTTACCAGAATATAAAATATAATCAAAAATTATATTTTAATACAATCTGACTTCTAAGACAGACAAATTATTTTTAAGGGAAAAAAATCTCAGTTTCAGAGCTTACTTTATGGACTATTAAGTTACCTGAATAACACAGGTTTTGTTTCTACAAAAGTGTTTTGAGCATAGGTTGAGAAAGAAAAAGAATTATTAAAAAAGAGAGATTGGAAAGAAGAGGATGAAACTTCTAGAATTACAGTGAGTGGGAGAGGCTTTGGAGACAGTAAAGTGATCAGGGAGTAACAAATAATCAATATCAGGGTGTCTAATAAAGGCATTCCATGATAAGGATGACACATACGCTATTTCACCTTTGTGATAGAAAGTAAAATGCAACTTTTCATGTCATAGCCATAACATTTCAATGTTCTTTTTTGCATAACAATCTTCAATGCCCGATGTCTTTTGGGTCAGTGTTTAAATATGACAAAGGAAAAATTGACAAGAGGACTGAAGTGAATTCAGAGGCAAACAGAAATTTAGGGACAGAAAATATTGACACTTTGGCAAAAACACTAAACTTTCTGTGGTATAGAGAGTGAAGGCTTAGGCCAATTCTCTTTGGATACTAAACTGATAAAAGCAACAACATTATATGGTACATAACTAATACTCTAATATTTGTAATTAAGCATTACCAGCAAACAACCACCTAAAAAGATAATCACTACAGTGATATTTATAAAAGGAAGCTCTTCTAAGTTTACTTTTTATTTCAAAATAGATTAGTTAAATAACTTAAGCAACATATATGTTAAAATACTAATCAGTTATTCACTTTACAGATCATTATAATCATGGTAAGCTTTTCAGAACAGATTAATGGAGAAAAAAAATAAAAGACAAGTGCTCTTAGCTAATGCATGATACCCACAGAGAAAGCAAAAATATAGATAAGACCTCTACATCCATATGGCTTAGGTATGTTTTATGAATTCCATTGTTTGCAATATCTAATACTCTTTCCTTTGTGGATACATAGAAGCTGCATTTCTCAGCTTTTTGCCATTATGTGGACTGCATGACAATTCTGGCCAATTAGTTCTGAGTATAAACAACTTCCAGGTCAAAGCATCTAATTTGCTATGTAAAACTTTCCTGGACTTTCTTTATTTCCTGGAATAAGCATGAAAGATGCCCCTTAACAAGAAGATAGAACTATAAGTCTATACTTTTAAAGTGCCTTAAAATGTTGCTTGGAATCACAGACAAGTTTCATGGTTGAGAAATAATCCTTTTTCACAATAAGTTGTTGCCATCTAGTGTGTGTTGTTTTGTTTTTAAGCCTTAGTATAACTTTAGTTTTCTAGAATGACAGTGGAAATCAATAATCATGTCCATGTGCTTCTTAAAAATGCATACATTGTAAAAGTTATATTTTAAAAAAGCCATGGTGTTTCCACTTTTAACATCCATTTTGTCAATTTTAACCTTAAAAAATACTATTACTCTAGTATTATCTTGTTTTCTTAGTTATATTTTTTATTCATTTGTTTTCCTACTGTGATCATCGATTAAACCATTCAGTGATTATTATGTATATCTTAAGTAAGTTGCTGTTTATTGTAATATTTTCTATCCAAATTCCTTTAATTTTAATATTTAATTGATACCTTTTTCTAATTCATTATTTTTATTTAGTTATAACTTTAACAAAGAGTACGAAAGTTGATTCTATAATAAAATATAATGTTCTTTTTTGCATAACAGTCTTCAATACCTAAATAATACCAATGTAAAATTAAATTTCTACATACTTCTAAAAGATCAGTATCATTTCCTTTGGAAACATTCTCAAACATTACTGGATAAATTTTGCAAGTTTTCATTTATATCAAATAAAAGTAAATACATACAAAAATAGTGTTATTTATTAAAGTTTGAGTATTATATATCAAATTATATCTAAGGGTTGAATTTTAAAAATGTTTAGGCAAAGGTGCATTATAAATTATAAATCACATTTTATAATCCTTACCAATCTTTCATAAATTCTATTCATGTATTTTTGTTGATACTCTCTCGAAAATATTAAAGGCATTATTTTTTAAAAATTATGTTTTTACAGTGTTTCTTATATTTAGTCTAAGTCTTTAAAAATTATTATTATTATTATTCTTAGTATTATTATTTTTTGAGTTGGAGTCTCACTCTGTTGCCCAGACTGGAGTGCAGTGGCCGCTCCCGGCCACCGCAGCCATGACCTGCTGTGCTCTGGCTATCCTTCTGCCTCAGTCTTCCAAGTAGCTGGAACTACAGGCGCGCACTACCACGCCCGGCTAATTTTTTTGATTTATTGTAGAGATGAGGTCTTGCTTGCCCAGGTGGGTCTCGAACCCACGGGCTCAGGCAATCCACTCACCTCAGCCTCCCAAAGGCGCGGGATTACAGGCTGAGCCACCGAGCCCGGCTAAAAATTATTTTATAGGTCAACTTTTTTATTTCTCAGTATTCAGAAAATAGACATTTAGGCAGCAAATTATTATCATTATTATTAGGAAGTACCAGAAAATTTGATATCTATCGATTTTACTTCTAAATTACTAATTATTTTCTGTGTTTTGAAATGGCAATGTGTCTCAGATTATAAATATATATGCCTAAGTTTTAACCATGAGTGACTTTGTATTTTTATGTATTTTAATTTTTATTATATTTAATATAACATATTAAGTATTATAAACTATAACATAAGGCAGGCAGAATGAAGAGCACAGTTTTATTAAAAAATTTGATTTTGTATTGACCTGGTGAATGGTTAATTTTGAAAACTAGTCCAATTTTCCCCCCACAGTGGTTATAAAATTTTATATTCACAACAACAATGTCTAAGAGATATTTTAATTTAAAACATGTTTGCCATGTTATAACTGCTAACAATGGGTATAAATAGTACCTATTGTGGTCTTGTTTAGCACTAGTCTGATTAGTAATAATTTTGAACATTGATTCAGGTTTATTATCTGCATTCATTTACTCTCTTGAGAAATATCTGATCAACTTTTTTGCCCTGTCTGTTATTATGCATTTATATTTTTCACGTTGATTCACAAACTTTACACACTATTGAAGTAGTATTCAGTGAATATATGTGTTGAAAATATTTTCTCCTGCAAATATGATTTCACTCATCTATATGTGCTTTTTAGTAGTGAGTTACTCATTCCTCATTCCTCCACCCCTTCTCACCTTACCTCTTGAGTCTCCAGTGCCCATTTTACCTTTCTATATGCCTTTGCAGATTCTTAGTTTATCACCTATTGGGTACAATGCATACAGGTGGGGGTGGTGGGTACACTTGAAGCTTGGATTTCTTTGCTGCTATCATTGTATACCATTGTATATCATGAATGGAACCAAAAACTATTTGTACCTTCTAAAGTTATTGAAATAAATTTTTTCAAAAGTGATTTCTTAATTTTAAAATATTCATATTTGCTAATCCCCTGTTTAGTACGTTTTAAATATATGAGAATCAAATTTAATTTTTAAAGATATCTAAAGAAATCTAAAAAATTTAAACATTTGTTTTTGCCACTTGTTTTTAATCCATATTAATTTTAATCATGCATTATGCAAGAATCCTCATGAGTTAAGGAATCAAAATAATCTTTTACTTTTTTTTAATAGCATATCTCATTACTTCATGGAGCTGACAAGCTACCTCTGTAAAATATCAGTTCTATATAAACATAATCATTTAAACTCTTGATCCTGTTCTATTATTCCATTTGTTATCTTTGTTGCAATACAACATTATCTAATGTTTTGTAGTTGTATATTTTCATATTTGACAAACTAAATCTTCATCTTTTATTAGTAGACTACTTAATGCTTTTCCAAATCAATCAGCACATGACTTAAACAAATTAAAAAAAATATATATATATATATATGTTTTTTTTTTTAAAGGATATATATAATATCCTTTTGTATTTGGTTGGTGTTTCAAGGAGTTGATAAATCCATATTTTGATAAATGTTATTTTTAGGCCTTTAATCATTTTACATTTAGGTTTATAATTTCCTATGCATAAATATTTTACATCTCTCAATTTTTACTGGCCTTTTATGGTAGGTTTTCTATTGCAATGTTACTTTTTTTTGTCTTTCCATGACCACTACAGCCTCAACCTGCTGGGCTCAGGTGATTCTTCCATCTCAGCCTTCCAAGCAGGCATATGTGTAATGTTACTTTTAAATTATGCCTACCATTTTTTCTTCTTGCCTAGAAAAATTGTTTGCTATTTGTCTAGATTTTTATACAATAATTCATGTCCACCCCTTGTTTAACTTTTTATTATTTATAATAACTTGTTTGTAGAGATTATTGGGTTTTCTCTGTAGTCATTTATTTTCTCCAAATAATAACAGTTTTGTTACCTTCTTTTATTTTTTATAATGTAACTATTTTATATGTCTTACTGCCAGAGTGAGAATTTCTAGTGTAATAATAATTATTTATGGTGATAGCAAGCATTCTTGCATTATTGATTCAAAGAGAATATTTTTCATCATTCTCCATTTAGAATATTTGATATTTATTTTTATAAATAGACTTTATCATAGTGAGTTATTCATTTTTATTTGTCATTTATTGAGTTTTATTCACAAAGATGTGCTCATTTTTATATTTTTTCTGAATTTATTGAAGTGTCCATATGATTTTCCCTTATTTTTTCTAATGCAGTAAATAACATATGTTTCCCAATATTCAATTGCCTTTGCATACCTAATCTCAAACTTTTCATGAAAATTTTTTTTCTTTAATGTATTTTTATATTTGGTTTGCTGTTATTTGACTTAGAATTCTAATTTTATACACATTAAAAAAATGGTCTTGCAATTTTAATCTTTTTTCTGTTTTGTTGTGTTTTGGTAGTACACATAAAATCCTCGACTAAATAAACTATTTTGGAGTATTTCTCCATTTAATGTTCCCTAAATGATGTTCTATAAGTTTGGAATGCTGTTCTTTACATCTCGAATACTTGGCAGAATTTACCTTTAAAGTAACCTAAACTTGATGTTTCTTTAAGAAGCACAGTATTGATTCCTTTAATTTAATACTTTCAAACTCTGCTATGGAAAAACATGTCTTCTATAATCTTTTATTCTTTTTGAAATTGACATATTCTTAGAATTTTTTTCTATTACAGCATGTCTTAGAATTTGTAAAATAAAGATGTAAATAACATTGCCCTATTTTATAAAATATTTACCATGTTTTTAGATATTTTTTCTTATTCATTCACCAGAAAGTTGTGTCTATTACTCCTCTTTATTCTCCAAAATAATGTCTATTATGTTAGGTAGTTCAAATAATCACTCTTTAAAATTTGTTGTCTCTCTATTACTGAACATTTTTATAAATGTTTTGGTGATTTCTCTTCTTTTTTGTCAGTTTTTTTCCATTTTGTGAATTGCTGCTTGTTCCTTCTCTAACTTTTCCATTATAAATTTGATCATTAACTTTATTTAATCATTATACACTGAATGCATGTATTAAAATATCACATGTAACCCATAAATTTGTGCAAATATTATATATCAGTGTACAAATAGAGATAAAAATTTAAAAATAATGTTTTTAAAGTTATACATTTTAATCAAAATCTTGGTTTTGCTGCATCTCAGAAGTTTTATCTTAAATATTTTTATCCTCATTTATTTTTATTTTTAAAAATTTAATATAATTTACAGTTGTGGGGTACAAGTCAGGATTGTGTACATAAGTGTTTTAGGTACAGGTGAAGTTTTGGGTTTCCCATTGGAGCTCACTTTGTCTGGCTTAGGATCAGGCACCTTATTGAGGCTATGTTCCCCCAACCCCCTGACAGTGACCTGCTACTGCCATTTCTTTTTTGTAATATTATGATAGGTATTCAGTGTCCACTTATGAGTTAGAACACATGGTATTCAGTTCTTTGTTTCTATGATAAATCACTGAGTATGATAGACTCCAAATCCATTCAAGTTTCTGCAAATCCCATAATTTTGTCCTTGATATAACTCTGCAATATTCTGCGCATTTTAAAAATCTAGTCCAGTTTCAATGGGCAATACTGTTGGTTCCATGTTTTTGCTATTGTTAATAGTGCTGCAATAAACATGAGTGTGCAGGTGTCTTGTTTTAGAATTATTTGAGTTTCTCTGAGTATATTTCCAAAAGGATGATTCCTGGGTTATATTGAAGATCAATTTCCAGTTATTTTAGAAATCACTGCACTGTTTTCCATAGACAATGAATTAGTTTGCACTCCCAACAACAGTGTAGTTCCCTTTTCTCTGCATCCTCTCCAGCATCTGCTGTTTTTTTAGCTATTAATGATGAACATCCTTAACTTAATTGGAGCTACCTGCTATCTCATTGTGGTTTTAATTTGCATTTGTTAGATGATTTTAGTGAGGCTGAGCATTTTTTCATGTGTTTGTTGACTGTTCACATATCTTCCTTTGTGAAGTGTCTATTCATGTCTTTTCCCCTTTTAAAAATGGATATGTGTTTTGTTTGCTTTTTTGTTTGTTTTCCTTTTGGCACATTTGACTTTATTGTGCATCCATGAAGTTTTGCCTTTTTCAGATACACAGTGGGCAAATATTTTTTCCCAGTCTGTGGGCTGTCTTTCTACTCTCTTGATGGCTTATTTTGCTTTGCAGAAGCTTTTCAGTTTTCTGAGATCCAATTTGTATATCTGATCTCTTATGGCATGGAAATATGGGGTTTTGATCAGAGATTGGTTATCTATTCCAATTTCCATAAGGGAGTCTTCTGTATTTTCTAAGATTCTTATAGTTTGATAGTTTGAAGTCTTTCATTCAGTTTGAGTTGATTTTTGTGTATGATGATAGGTAGGGGTCCTGTTTCACTTTTCTGCATGTGGTCAGCCAGTTTTCCCAGAACCATTTACTGAATAGGTTCTCCTCTTCCCAGTGGTTGTTGGTGGAGGCTTTGTCAAATATTAGTTGGTTGAGAAATTGAGGTATTGCTTCCTGAATCTCTATCCTGTTCCATTGGTCTATATGCCTGTTCTTGTACCAATATCAGACTGTTTTGATTATTGTAGACTTTTAACAAAGTTTAAAGTCTGGAAGCGTAATACCTCCCACTTTGTTTGTTGTTGTTGTTGTTGATTGTTTTGGCTATTTGTGGTTGTTGACGATTCCATATGAATTTCTGTATTGACGTTTCCAGGTCTGAGAAGAATGAAGTTGGTAATTTAATGCGTATTGAATTGAATATGTAGATTTCCTTAGGTAGGATGGTCATCTTAACAATGTTATTCTTCCCATCCATGTGCATGGAATATTTTTCCATTTGCTTGTGTCTTCTTGGATTTCTTTGAACAGTATTTTGTAGTTTCCAGAACCACATGATTATATCATTAGATGCAGGAAAAGCTTTTGCCAAAATCCAGCATCCCTTCTTGATTAAAAACCCTTGAACACCTAGGCATAGAAGGAACATACATCAAAATAGCCAATGCCATCTATGATAAATCTATAGCCAGCATTTTGCTAAATGGACAGAAACTGGAAGCATTTCCCCTGAAAACTGGAACAAGACAAGGCTGACCATTCTCACCCCTCCTGTTCAACATTGTGTTGGAAGTCCTAGCTAGAGCAATTAGGCAAGATTAGGAAATCAGGGGTATCCAAATAGGAAAAGAGGACGTTAAGTTATCCCTCTTTGTTGATGATATGATCCTATACCTCAAAAATCCAAGAGAATCTGTCAAAAACCTCCTTGCACTGATAAAGGACTTTGGCAAAGTCTTGGGTTACAAAATAACGTGCAACTGATTATCACATTCCTAAACACTAACAATAAGCAGGCAGAGAACCAAATAAAAAACACGATCCCAATCACAATAGCAACAAAAAATCAAATATCTCAACATTTTCCTAACCAGAAATGAAAGACCTTTACAACGAAAACTACCTTGGTATTTCTGTGTCACCTTGTGACATCCTTCAATTTATTCTCCACACAGATGACATTATTTGGAGAATTAAAAATATTCATTTTCAATTAAAAATAAAATATGACTATCCATCCTCTTGGTTAAAATTGTCCAAGGACTTACTGATTTTAGAATGCAGACCCAAGTGTGTGATATGCCCCTTGAGCTCTATATAATTTGGCCCCTTTCTGTGATTTCAGCTCTATTTATGTTCTTCTCCATTATATTGCTTATACCCTGCTGACCCTGGCTTTATTTTGGATTTGTTTATAGATCACATTTATATTCTCTGAGGACCTTTACATTACTTATCCACCATTTTGGAACATACTCACCCTCTGCCATATTTTTTTACTAGTAAACTCTTCTTCAGCTTTCAAAATTAAGCCAAATCATCATTTCTTAGAAACAGTCTTTTCCTCTTTACCAGATCATGCTTAGATGACTTTTTTTTAATCAGAAAGTTGTTGTGTTGTGATGTTATAAGAGTTTGTAGAATGAAGTAATCAGCCATGTTACCTCTTCCACAAACTTAAGGATGTGAAGAACTAATGAATAATAATTTCATGAGAAATCAAGGTAGTAGGATGGAAATGTGATATAGAAATATGGAGGTATATGTAGCAAGAAGAGATTGCTCTTTGGAAATTTTTGAGGTAAAGACAAGGTATATTTTCTTCCAGATGGATGAGACAGCAGCAGGTTTTTAAGAATAGTGCCGTAAATGTAGATATGTGTAGCATTACACAAATAATAAAAATGTTTTCCAATTGATGAGTCAAAAACTGATAGGAGTTTGAATATTAAGACCAGGGAGAAAATAACTAATGGTAATGCTACTCCAGTTCTGGAATTGATGACAAATTCATTTTTTGGAAATTCAGTGTATTTTGCGTGAGCCAGTTGTGTCTAACTTCTGAATTTGATAGGTTTTCAATTTTACAAAAACTGAAGGGGTGAAATTGAGTAGCAAAACATTTGAAATATATATATATATATATTTTTACCACAGAAACTATACAGATATCCTCTTTGTTTTTTTGCCACCCAACCAGAGTTAGGTTGCCCTCAACTGCAAGTCTCAGAGATGTTCATACATTACAGGTATCTGAGAGATCAAGTTATCCTGTTGTTTTGAGCAGCACATAGAAATAAGAGCTTTCCTCTCAGTAGGTGCTGGGCGCTGGGTCTTTTTTGTATCTTGGTCAGGTGCTCATCTTTTTTATGATTTCCTTACATCTGAAGGAGCAAGTATATTTGAAAAGCCTTTGAAGAAGTGCTATTTTTCAATTAGATGTCCCCACAGCTTTATTTGGATAATTTTTTCAAAAACACAGCAAATAATTTTTCCATGAGGTTTAAAAGTACACAAGCCCACAGTATTAGCTATAAACCAACTTGTGGTTTTTCTCTTGTAAACTACCACAAAATTTATGGCTTTATCCAGAAACCTACTTTATAGCAACTTAATGTTTACAAGCTCTGGTAGTCCCTTTGATGTGTGAAGTTACTAATGTTTTTTTCTCATCTTCCACAGGAAAGATATAACAAATGTCATAAGATTATATTTAGGGAAATGAAAATCATAAAATACAACTTTTCCTAAAATTCAATTGGGATCAGCATCCCGTTAAAGTACTGGGAGTCAAATAAAGTGATGTCTGAGTTCTGCTTTAATGAATCTCAGAATTGAGAAGTCTGACAGGAGACTACGGGTAGAAATGGTATTACAGAGATGTGGTCAGGTGTGACGTCGGGAAGAGCTTTCTGTGCTATACCAGGAAACTCAGACTTCATTGCAAGAGATAATGAATCAACAAGGAGGTTAAATGGAAGAATGATACCATCATATGTAAATTTTATAGGGCTCATTTTGTAAGTTTGGTGGAGGAAGACATTAGAGAGAGAGGGAAATGGAGGCAGAAGACCTCTTAATAGATTGCTATCTTAACTTGAATTAAAGACGATAAAGGTCACAATGAAGTCACTAAAACCGAATGAAGACACAGTTATGAAAAGATACATGCGCACACATGTTTGTTGCAGTTCTATTCACAATAGCAAAAATATGGAACCAACTGTGTTGCCCATGGAAGCTGGACTGGATAAAAAAAATGTGGTACATATACCCGATGGAATATTATGCAGCCATAAAGAAGGACAAATATATGGACTTTGCAGCAATTTGGATGGATTTGGAGCCGATCATACTCAGTGATTTATCACAGAAACTAAGAACAGAGTTTCATATGTTCTCACTTATAAACGGACCTTGAACAATTATAATACTACAAGAAAGTGATCAGCAGTAGTGGGAAACTGTCGGGGGATGGGGGGTGGGATTGGTAGTTGAGGGAAGCTGCTAGGGGAGGGAGGGGCACACCTCATCAACAAGGGTACCTGCATAATCAATGTTTGTATGCCTAACTCTGAAATGTACCCCACATCTTTATAATACAAATTTTTTAAAAAAGAAATTGAATTGACTGTATCTTATGACCAGATGTGAAAGATGAGGGTATATCATAAGTTAGATGGTCCCAAATTTTCTACCTAGAACAACTATATTTGAGAAAATAAAATAAAATAAAATAAATTGTGGATGGTAGGTTTGAGAAGAGAAAATCCCTAGATATTGGCATCTTGTTTCATTTCCTGAAAAGATTTAGGTACAGATTCTGCCTCAGTGACATCCCCTGAGTCCTCCATAGTTCCTCCTTTTCTCCTTCCAGCCTGATGAGTCCCTCTCTTAGCATCTTCTCTGGTTAATCATCAGTGCTTGCTACGAAAGGAAGAAAGACAAGAAGAAAAACACATCCTACCAAGTGTGATTCAGCAGTTAAGAAAAGTAGAAGCAGAGTGATTCCAATTTATTTTCTCATTTCAATTCTCAGTTAAAATAATTAAGCATATAAGTGTGCACTCATAAGCATACCACCCCAAAGCATATCATGTTCCATGATTTGTAAATTTTTATTCCTACCGCATGACTTTTTGAAATTTATTTATTTTTTTTATTTTCAAGACGTGGGGTACAATTCAGGATTAGATACATAAGTGGTATGGTACAGGTGGAGTTTAGGCCTCCTTTTGGTCTTCACTTTTCCTGTTTTGAGATCAGGTACCATTACTGATGTTATGTGCCCCCCCCCCCGACACCCAGCAGTGTTCCTTTTTTACAGTACTGTGATAAATATTCAGGGTCTGCTTAAGAGTGAGAACATGTGGTACTCAGTTCTCTGTTTCTGTGATAGATCACTGAATATTGTAGACGCTAAGTGTCACTTGACTTTTAAAGAATGTTTATTTATGTGTTTGCAAGAGTCATGCTAAACTAACCTAGTATTCTTTCAGCATCAGGGAAACTTTTAGATAAACACGTTTTTGAACATTGTACCATATTTCAACTCATTTCTACTTTGTACTTATCTCTTGCTTTGTGGATAATATTATATGCTGCTTTTTCTCATACAGCTCATTCCAGATAAATTTGCCGTTTTGTGCAATTTTATACACTAAGATTCCATCTCTTCTGTAATTTCATGTTTTCTACTTTAATTGAGGATTTTAAAAGATGGACTTGGCTTTAAACCAGAAAGAATTGGAGAAGACAAGCCTGTAAAATTATATGAGGTCTGAATTCTGCAAACCATTTAAAAAGAGTTAACCCTTTGGAGAGCAAAAATAGTTTAAGCAACAGCCAAATGATAAACTGAAGAAGGCAATTCAGAGTGAAGAGAGAAAAAAGACATTTCAGAGGCACTGAAGTACATCATGAATTAAAGGTCTTTCGAATGATAATGACTGAAATAAATAAATAAATACATGTGGAGGAGAAATATAGTGACTCTGCTTAAGAAGAGTCTAAATTAAGTAGGAAAGGAAAGGTCCAGAACCACAAGGAGGGATACCCTCAAACAACAGATCCAGTGACCTATGTTGTGAGTTCAGGCAGTATAGACTACTCTTAATGGCATACAAAATTGGGTAGCCAATAGCCCAATCAACATCAGTCCTCTGCAAGGGATGCAAAGGTGTCCTTTTTGAATTCAGAGGATAAGCATTTCAGCAATACTTTGACAAGGGCACCTTGAAGTACAATGACACATTCTGCCTTTGAAAATGTGTTACTGGACGTTATATATAGTTTGACATGATACCAAGAAGACAGGCTGCTGTAAACTGATCTATCGTATGGTGCCTGGTAGAGTGAAAAAGCAATATGATTCAGAAAAGAGGTTACTCTAGGGGTCTTATTAGAGTATACCAAGGCTTAGGAAGCTAACACAAGACTAGGGAGAGATGAATTTGCACCACGCTGCAATAGAATTCATGAACATGACTGAAAATCCTGACAAGCCTTGTGAACTTCACCTGCTAGGTTAAATATTAATCAAAACTTCAAGGTTTAGAACTTTTATGATATTGATAACTTTTATTATAAGGATCAATAAAAGTGTCATATACTTTAGTGTGTTAATTGCTGTGCTTTGATTAGAAATATTCTCATTTAAATAAGTGAGATCATTCTTTAATGAGGAAGTGATCACCACATTGTGAATTAGGCTAAAAATATCTATGATTACAAAATCATAGATTTTCCTAATGAATGTCATGACAGTCATAGCTTAGGTCAAATCCAAATGTTCAGTTGGTAAATGTCTAACAACTGGCTGTTTTAGGGTATAAGGGAAGGCCCTTATTTGTAGCATTTTCCAAATGCCATGGTTAAAATATACCCACCATGGCTGGTTTCAGGCTAACAAATCGACCTCACTGAAGACAGAGTTGACAAGTAATGCATAAATTGGACTCTCACAAGACTACTAGGAGCCATCTTCAGTACACCAGCAAATTGAGATTAAAATCTTCATTCCCATAAAGGTGTATCATCATTTTCTTTAAAAGGTTTACAAATTTGGGGATTTAGAATCAGGATATTTGTATTGGAAATGTGGTTTCTGTATGTTTTTTCTGAGGGATCAGGTATTTAGTCTCAATTTCTTTCTTTCTAAAATGGATTATTGCAAAAAGTACATGAGATAATTCATGGAAAAGTATTTATAAATAATAAATCACCTTTTAAAACATTTTTAAATATTACTCTAATTAGTACTATTGCCAATTAAGTAAAACTGACTATTAGAACTGTAGAGATTTTTGGAATAGAAGTAATGGTATATGACCAGTTTGTATTGAGACCACAATAAAGATGTCCTAGATTCTAACTCATTTTTTTCACTCATACTCTTGAATTACCAATTTATAGAAAATTTATAATTAAATCAACTCCTGTCTCAGATAAAGGGATACATAGTATGCTAGCAAAGAGTAGGAATATCCTTTGCTGCAAAATTATTGTCCTTTTAAAAATAAAACAAAAAGTACCCTTTATTTTTCAAGTGGGGTTAATAGGAAGTAAGAAATTTGCTTAAGGTTAAATAGTATAAGTAGTTAGCAAAATGCATCCCATTAGAATTACATATAATTTGAAAAAAATGTAGCCATGGGCTTGAAAAAAGTTACACATTTTCTTTACAGCAATACATTTTTGTTTTTGTTTTTGTTTTAAATCAATCATTTAAGCCGGGCTCGGTGGCTCAGCCTGTAATCCCGCGCCTTTGGGAGGCTGAGGTGAGTGGATTGCCTGAGCCCGCGGGTTCGAGACCCGCCTGGGCAAGCGAGACCTCATCTCTACAATAAATCAAAAAATCAGCCGG